>JAJMBI010000020.1:0-94054 GCA_030572815.1 Starmerella asiatica | reverse complement strand
AGCAGATCACGAAGCTCGTCGCCGACAAGAGCAAGCGTGAGATCGAGTACTAAATTAATACTCGCACCTTTTCTACTTGAACGATTCTCATAGTTGACTTAAGTAGTGCATGTAGATCGTTACTTCTATTCATATGTTACTCATCATCAGACTGAACAGCGATTTCGGCATCTAACTCGTAATCGTTCATGTCGGCAACATCAGCTTCAGAAGCACTAGCGTCATTGTCACTCTGCTCTTCATCCAAAGCAGTTTCTTGCTCACTAGCTGCCCGTTGCTGCATTCTTAGCTCGCCACGTTGCCTTCGGGACCCCCTGGCCGTCGCCGCTTCACGTTTCCGTAACAAGTTCGCCTCCTGCTCTGCGCGCCGGCGAGCCCGCTCATCATCCTTATGTTTATGCCTAGTTTCCAACTCTTTGACTTCCTTAGCGCTGCGGGTAACTAATTGATGATACAACGTCTTCCCCGAACATAAACCTTCTTCAATCTTAAGCAACTGTAACGTCAATCGAGGCCCGATCTCTACTAGTTTCACTGCCCGTTTCACCTTCGCTGTGGTAGGCTGCGAAATCCCGCTCAAACTGGGCAACACCTCATCTTCAGCCTCAGACTCGCTCGTAGTTGCATCGTCCATAAACTGTGCAACGCTACTATATTCATGTAAATTCGGCAGATCCCGCAACCCGCGAGCGGCTGCTTCCAGTTTTTTCACTGCTCTTGATGCTGCGACAACACGGGTAACCACAGCGTAGTGCCGCAATTCGATGTTCCCCGTTTCCGGTACTCGGTTAAGGAGTAACACCCGCCTTACATTGTTCAATGAAGTCGTGGCATCAACATGGATCGTGGGAAGCATGTTCTGGAACGTTGAAGTGAGCAGTGCATCCATACTGCTTGTAGTGGCTGGAGCGAAATTGTTCATTACCAACACTGGAGGATGTTGCAATTCCACACTTTGCGGTGTTAAAGCATGGGGACGGGCCTGTACTTTTTGCACATCCCGAGCAAGGGCATACTGCACAACGCGGAAGTACAAAGTAGGGCCTCTCGGAGTGCGGCCAATACGTAAAGTAGTATTCCCGGACGCACTTTGCGAGAAAATAAAGAAGTTTGTGACACCCAAAGGACCAGCCATCACGAAATAATCCTTCAATTTGTTGGCCCTGCGTTCCCGTAGACGTGCAGCAGTGTGAGGCTGCATGATCTGGCGGAAATCGCGCACCAAAGCAGTCAATGCTTTCGTGGGCTTGCGACGGGGGTCACCCATCTTGATAACCATCGATTTCGGAATGCCATCGTTAACCTCAGTTGGTTCAGGCACATGTGTACGCCTCTTATGCCGGAGCTTCGCCATTTAGACAGTGGTTATGTAATTTTTTCAGCTTTGGAAAATTTCCACTGTCTTAATTAACGAGGGTTAGGTCAAAACTCACACCAGTCTTTAGAAATTAAAAAAAACGGGAGGATTTAAATGTCCGAGTTTAAGAAATTGGGATTGATAGATATCCTCGTGGATGCATGCGAGCAACTGAAGTTTAAAAAGCCCACGCCGATCCAGGAACAGGCCATTCCGCCTGCACTTGAGGGCCGTGACATTATGGGATTCGCTGCTACGGGTAGCGGTAAGACCGCTGCGTTTGCCTTACCGGTTCTCCAAGCCTTGTATAGTAAACCTTCACCGTTATTCTGTGTTGTGTTGTCCCCAACACGCGAATTGGCCCACCAAACCGCTCAACAATTCCAAGCCCTTGGTGCTCCCATGGGTGTGAAAACCGCAGTAATTATTGGCGGTGAAGATAACATGCAGCAGGCAATTGCGCTCAGTCGCAAACCTCATGTCATTGTTGCCACTCCTGGTCGTTTACTCGACCATTTAGAGAAAACTAAGGGGTTCCATCTACGGCACCTCCAATATTTAGTACTTGACGAGGCGGATCGGTTATTGGATATGGATTTCAAGGAGCCCATCACGCGGATTTTAGAGATTATTCCATCCCAAAGACACACCTACTTGTTCTCGGCCACTCCATCCAAGGATATCGAGGCACTGCAAAGAGCGAGTCTACGCAATCCCGTGCGGATCTCGATTTCAAATCGGATTACCACTGTAGATACTTTACTTGAGTACTACGTGTTCACGCCATTGAAACATAAGGATGCCACTTTGGTGTACATTTTGAATGAGATTGCAGGGAAGTCTGTTATTGTGTTTGTGAACACTAAGGATGAGGGAACACGCATCCCAATGATGCTCGAAGCTTTGGGGTTCTCTTGTGTGCCGATAAACGGCAATATGACGCAGGAGGCTCGTCTTAATGCCCTCAACAAGTTCCGGGCGGGTTCGAAAAACATACTGGTGGCAACCAATGTAGCCGCTAGGGGACTCGACATCCCCCTGGTCGATTGCGTTATCAATTACCAGGTTCCGGATAACGCTGCTGATTATGTGCACCGTGTTGGCCGAACTGCGCGTGCGGGGCGGAGCGGGAAGGCCGTTACGATGTGTGCGCAGTACGACGTTATTCGGTATACTAACATTGAAAAGGAAGTCCATGGCGACAAGAAGCTGCCGGAGTTCCCGGTTGACAAAGAAGGTGTGTTGCTACTGTTGGGCAGTATTGACGAGGCCCAGCGCCAGGCTAAGATGAACATGGCCCGCCTCCACGAAAAAATGGGCAAACCTAAGGGCGCTAAGGGCAAGAAACGCCGACGCGACGATGCAGATGCCGATGATTAAGTTATTTATCTCAAAAAAATGGAAACTGTTACGGTTGCTATGTATATTGGCTTGCCGCATACATATTCCTACATTAGTACTTTGGTACGTCACTCACTAGAGATGAGTTGAGTTGAATTTACCCAAATAAGTATATAGAAAAGTATAATATGCAAATAAAATGATGTAACTTTTGAGCTACCTATGAATACATAGTATATGCCTTTAAGGTGTATGAAAGGCAGTGACATGTTCAACACAGCATGCCCAGCTATCTGAAGACTATATATTGTGTAGTGTATCTCGCAATGATTTGCCAATTAGCGACCGATTTCCTAAAATCCAATAGATATACAGAGTGTTCAACATTGTACTGGACTCTGCTATGGCACATGACCAGCATGCACGTGATCGCCCCCCCCCTTCGCTGTATGAAACGCCCGCGCGAGCTCGATACCAACGAAAGTACGGTGGAACCCCCCCAGAATGACCTCATTCGTGAGTATTCACCCGAAAGCTGCCGCATTGTGAGGTATGCATTATTTGCCCACGCTGCCGGCCGCCCCCTCAGCCGGAAGCTACTGTCAGACGAGCTCCCCGGCCTCAAATCTGACGAGTTCAAACAGGCATTTAAACGGGCGCGTGATTTCCTCATTTCAGAGCTCGGCTTAGACCTTCTTGAATTGAAGTCCGTGAAATTGGCCCCCGGTAAGATGTCCCCGCAGCGTAAAGAGTACCTAGTTATCAGTTGCATAGACCACGCGCGCTTCATACTGGCGCAGGTCACAAACGAGCAGCAATTGAGCGATTACGGCGTGCTTTTATATGTTTTGATGCTGCTTGTGGTGCGGGAAAGCGGGCTGACGTTTTCATTCTTGCTGCAGGGGTTTATACGCGCTCAATTGCATAAAAAGCACGTTTCTCCACAAAGTGGGGAACCCAGTAGTGAATCTGTAGGAGAAATAGAAAAGCAGCACGCTGCTGGGGTGCTGAAAACTGCACTGGCGCGGTTAGTTGCCCGTCGTGTCCTTGAAGCAGTGCAGCCTCCAGCTACATCCACTGATGAAGGTGCCGTAACTACTGGAGAAGAATCGGGGGAGGCAGCTGTTCAGTATTATATTGGCCCGGCTGCTCCATTTTTCATAACTGGCGACGAGCTACTGCATCAAATACTCAGGTATGTGTTTCCCGATGAGAATGTCACCAGTTCTGAGTTCCAAATTAAACAGGATTCAGTAATCAAACTGCTCGCACAGCAGATTGATTTGACGTGTTTAGAACCGGTGCAGCGAGAAAATGGTGAAATCAGGGTGGTGTCAAGGGGGCGCACTAGTGTTCCTTCCAGCTCTAACCAGCAAAGCAACGAACGTAATCAGCAGAGCAATGAACGTAATGGGTTACACGAGTCGCATGAGTCTCACCAGGAGCAGCACAACTCACACAATGGGTCACATAGCCTGAATGGACCGCATGAATCACATAGCTCGCCAAGCTTTAATAGGTAACATGGCTTGCATGGGTCGCATGGGTCACGCTCTGGATCGGCACGCCCTGGAGGCAGTTAGACATGTTTACTTAATTTAACGAATGCAACTTGGAATTTAGACAGTGCATGTAATCTATTGAGTAGTAGCTCTCTATATGCTGCACCACTTCATGCAATGACGATTTTTAGTTCCTAAATTTCGCAATTTCGTTAGTACCGAACATGCAATTTAAGGTGAAGAATTATGGCGACGCTGAGCGCAGTGACCGTGGCACATACCGCGAAAGTGAAGCCGTAAGTGGCGGCATTTTCAGCATTGAACGCGAAAAGCACGCCGAACACAAACGACCCGACTGCAGGACCCAAAATGAACATCCCCCAGTACGTGGCAAAGCCCTCGATCCCCCAAACGTGGGAAACCGTTAGTGGGAACAACGTAAACATGGCACCGTAGGCAATGCCACTCACGAAGGTGAGCAGTGGCAGCGGCAGCACTTTTACAGCATACGCCAAATCGGCCAATGCCAGAATGGCAAGCACATTCATCAATAACACCGGCGGCCGCCACCCGAACAAGTCGCTTAGGGCACCCACGGCCAGCCTTGATAACGTGCTTGAAGATGAAAACAATGCCACCTCATGTGCGACTGTGTTCGCAGCACTGGCTCTAACTAGCAGCCCTAAATTGTTCTGGTACATTTCAAGCGGCCCACTAACCAGCACAAATGCCGCTAGAAATGCGAGAGTGCGCCAATCCGTGAAGAATCTCCGCACGTAATTCTCGGCACAGTCCGGGATTTCTTCATTCGATTCATGGGCCGCCACACTGGCACACATATCTACTTTACCGCCAATGGGCGCCCATGCTGCCAACAAACCGGTGACCCCCAGTAAGCCGGCAAGTACATAAAACAAACTAGCTAAAACTGGCGAGGATGTAGAACCTCCCTCCGACGTGTTAGATAAATACCGGCCGATCAATTGTGCGTACAAAAGTGAAGAACAGCCATAAAGCGTTGTTGGGATCGAAATGGCGAACAAAGCACTTTGGGGAAACAAACGTGCACAATTCACCAGCGAGCCAATGAACACTGCAGAGCATGCAATTCCCACTAATGCAAACGACACGGCCATCAAGGGCCACCCATGGCCATTATTGGCTGCCGAGGCCAAACCTGCATACCCAATGGCATAGCAAACCCCACCAACGATGCCGAGCACAGAAAGCCGGCGGGCATCAGCCAAATAGCCTAAAAGGGGCACACATAAGTAGAGCCCGGCCTCTCCGGCGATTGACACATAGTTGATTTGCAGTGGCGTATAACCTAGGTGGGATTCGAACTCGGTAGTGTACAGCGAGAAAACAGTGAATGAGGCGGACAGTAAACAGCAAGCACAGCTGGCTGCATACGAAAGGTGGATTTTCGCGCCAGGACGGGGGTGGGGGAGCAGCGGCTGCGTTTCCGCGGTCTCCATTTACGAAGTATGCTACCCCTGACCGGATCGGGAAATATGCCGGTATCGCCGTGCATAATGCGGTAACTCCCGGAATGTTGATTTAATTATACTGTGCGGATGTTATATGTAGCCATATTTACCCACAATATCGATCGATGCAGCTATAGTATTATACATAGCACATTACACAGTACACTCGACGTGAGTAGGTCCTAACTAGAAGCATAGCTTCAATTAATGTATCTCAACTTTCAGATAGAGCTCTCATTGTGCCTGAAAGTTGAGCTACGTATTCATTGGGCGTGCCATCTTGAAGTAGCAGCAGCAGCTAGGCGCTGTACTGACCCAAGGGAAGAATTAACCCACCCCAGAAGAAACGAAGTTCTACAAAGTTCACGTTCATTGCTAGTGTAGTCTACAAATATATATACATTTATTTACCTGCCTTTAAGGCCGCCCAAAAGCTTGAAGGCATCTCAGAAAGCTGGGAGTAACCACCCAGGAACTTGCCATTACTGAAAACATACGGCACAGTGCGCTGGTTTGTGAGATGCGTGAGCTGCTCGCGAAGGGCTTGGCCTTCCTTCATTGTGTCCAACTCCACAACTGCCGGTTCAATGCCGTGGTGCGTTGCTAGGCGGCGTGCATTATTACAAAATGGGCACGTCGTTGTAACAAACATGGCCAGCGGCTTCTGTGCCAATTTTTGAATGCGTGTGCTCATTGCTCCGGGGAAATGACGCAAACTCGCGCTCCGGGGACACTAAAATAGGTGGTGGCGCTCCAGGGTTTCTAAGGCGAATGGGCCTCACGAAGGAGGAGCGCGCGGCGAAGTTCGCGGTTAAATCGGGAGGCCCGGGCTTGCTGAGCCGCGGGAATCGTGCATTGTCGCCTTCGGAACAGCTCCAAGTGTTTGCCGATCTCCCGAACGCAGCTCCATCAGCGCGGCTCCTCCTGCTCCGGAGCCTTCGTGAGTCACTGCTCAGCTCCACTAAGGACTCCAATTCTTATGAATTCGAGGCACAAGTGTACCGTGCATCGGTAACTGAATGTATTGCTCAGAACCGTATGGAGGCCGTGCCGCACATGCTTGCCCATATGTCCACGGTGTCACCCGAATGGCGACGACTCTATGTGATCAGTTTGAGCAACACGCGCCAGTTTCAAGCCGCGGCGCAGCATCTGCGCACGGACTCCGATCGTCAGTACTTGGCGAGTTTACTGAATTACGACTTGCCTAGATGGCAGCTGCTTGTGGCGTGCGAAGAAGATTTGTTGGCGGCGGCGCTCATGCAAGTGGCCCAGAAGCAATTTGACGATTATGAACAGCGTTTGGCGATGGCCTACCGTCGGCCTACGCGACCAGTACCTGCGAATTAACTATAAATAGCACTAAAAAACCAAGTACCCTTATGTTTGTTTACATGTGGCGTCAATATGGCTTAGGCTTTAAGGGGGGGGGGGGGGGGTTAACGTTCGTGCAATTTTGATTGTGTATTCAACTATAGGTTGCCATACTGTCGACACTAGACTTGATTGGGATAATTTAATCATTCAAGTTACATGGATCATACATAATTTCAAGATTCATCAGACCGGCGGCTTTCAATGGAGCGCACATCAACGTTTTGGTTCTTTTCTTTATCCTTCGTGTCGAAATCAGAAGCCGTGCTGGACGTAGGCTCCACGGTAACACCCTCGAACTGGTTGTCGAGACCCTCACTGGAGAACCCGCCAGGAACACCGAGTTTACGAATCATGATAACCGATGTAGGGATCGAAATGGCCCACAGTCCAAAGCAAATAGCCGAACTGCCGATCGTCAGCAATGATGCAACACTGTTAAGGCCGTATGCCACACACATGGACGCCGACTCCGTGCCTCGCAGGATCGAGGCCAATCGTACAATCTCCTCAGGCCCACTAGCGATCTCTCCCATCAAATAGAACAGGAACAGGTATTGCATTTGGAAGATAACTTCCAGCATGAGATAAAGTGCGAACCCACGGCCAAAACCGGGACTCGTCCAGTCAAAGGTGGGCCTTTCAGGACGATGCTGATAATCCTGTTGAATGATAGTGCTGTAAATCCAGAACCCACCCTGAATGGTCATCAGAATAGCATAACTCGCGCGGGCCTTGGTTTTACGGCTCATTTTCGAGCTATCTAGGAACCATCCTGTAATTTCACCGGAGATCATGCAGCAAATAGCACCCAAAAACGAACCTAGACTTCGTGCGCGCACCGAAAAGTAATAGTCCAAGTAGGTGAAAATGAATGCCTCAGAATACACGGCCTGGACAATGTGGGGCACCAAAAGAGCGAATTTCGGTGTGATGTAGAGCTTTAAAGTCTTCAAAAACTCCTGCCACGGGTTCGACGTCGCGCTCAAGTTGACGCGCTTGCCATCCGTGCGTTCCACTTTACCCGCAGGAGTTAAAAACAGGGCAACCACGGGACCCAGCGATTGTAATGCAATGAAGACTTGGTAAACATGATAGCTAATGGCACCGGCACCACTGTTGTTAATGTTTACTCCCAAATTAATTGCACCACCAAGCAATTGTCCCAACACGCGGAAACACAGCCAGTACCCCATCAACTTGCCTCGACGTTCGGGTTCAGGATAACTAAGGGCAATTGATCCCTCGGCCATCCAGAAGAAACCAGCAGTAAGACCGCAAATTGCTGCTCCAAAAATAACAAACCATTCGGTACCGAAACGCACGTTGCAATATAAGGCGGCAGCATACGGAGCGAAGCCCATCGTGCCAATAATCAACGAGGGCTTCACGCCAATCAAATGAACAAGGCCTGAACCAACCAAGTTAGTCAAAAACATCAACACATAAGTTAAAGCATTCGATGCATTCACCAAATACGGCTTCTCTAACCCACCAGCACCCACGGAGTTCATGGCATTCCACAAACCGGGAGCTACAAACGTTGTCAAACCCAAAATAGTGGCATTGTAAAACGTCGAGCGGTACCACCGAACCTTGATCGGCTTGTCCTCGGTATCCTGGGCCTCAACATCATGCTCAACTATATGCTCAGAGCCTCTCGTGTCATCAGCAATGACGGCCAGGAGCTGGCGACCACCCTTTTTCAGAGCAGAAACTGTTGGTTTGCCACGGAAAGAAATACCCATGAAATTCGTTTGCTTTTCGGTAAGTCTGCTTCCTTTAAAATATTTTATACTATATATGCAAAGTAAATTTAATCCTCATTGTGGGCGATTCTCACGAAATATCACATGAGATGCAACGATCAATCGATCCAAATCGATCAGTTTCACATGAAAAGTGATGATTGTTGGAGTATAACCAGAAAAAGGAGACAATGCGCTCGGCGAGAAACATTATATCATATTTAATATAGCCTAAGTTGTAGGAAAAGCGCAGATTCAGGAGTAGTTCTGGTGGTGCCCCACGAACCCTCCATATTGACTAATGGGGTGCGTCATGCAGTGTTTGAAAAAAGAAGAACATTTTTCAAAAGCGGTAGATAGTGGAATATACTTCTTGTTTAGATTTGTATATATCATATTGATTGATTTAGATGATTCTTTTCGCGCTAGTAAGTGAGCCACAGTCTATAAAGTTTCCCTAGTGCTGTCGATCTACTGCACTCTGCTGCAATGCATTTTGTGCAGGGGATAAATTGGGAACCTGCATCGTGTGGGTCGGGTCAGCGGAAGGGGCCGTTGGTGGGATGTCCGGATGTGGGCTAGGGTATGGTGGGCGGGGAATGGTGTCATGCCACAACGGGTGTGTTGCTTTAAAAGTACTTGTACGGCGTCGCGGCACTAATTAAAAACAATTTTGACCGTTATGCATGGCAACGGTTAAGGTATTTATAAGTTTTTGAGGATTTTATACATACATCCACGGGGGCTGCTGAATTGCGCACATTATACGTCACTGCACCACTTATCTACTACATTTGACGCACGTAAATACCGCTTAAACATTAATTAGCCAACCGAGAAGTTGTTCAAACCGAGCAGTTGTACGCAGCAGGCACCCAGGAGGCAGCAGGCACCCAGGATGCAGCAGGCACCCAGGATGCAGCATGCACCCAGGATGCAGCCGAAACCACAATCCTGCTACCAACTCACGCTTTCGCCTACTTTAGGGCTAAATATAGCTCTCGCTTCTTGGCACTAGCTCAGCTAACCAGCACCAGTTGCGATCCATGAGCGCAGTGCTGTTACAATGGTAGGCTAAATGCATTACTTACAACTACAGTGATATCATGCTGGTGAAAGGTTAGTGTCAGTTCTCAAATTTTGATTAAAATTGTCTCCGCATGGTTTTCTCAGCGAGATTCCCAATTTAATGATTCATCATACTGTTTGGTGTCGAAAGGTGAAAAGGAATAAAATGGCGCGTGGGCGTTGAAGGAGGGTTTCTACATATTGACAACGACATACCGTTTATGGACCCCAGCCGGCCTGACCAATGGCAGCTAAATCAAATGGCAGCTAAATTAATGTGGTAAAGGAAATACAATATATATCATAATTTTTGCCCCGCAAAGCGTCTAGAACGGGGAGTCCTCGGCATCCACACTGTCGTCGTAGTATGAGCCAATCACAGGAAGCTTGCTGTACACGTCGCGCCGCAGGCGGGTGATCGAATCAGCAAAGAACACCAAAGCGACGCCGGTAGCGCCGCCCCACACCACGAGCGTGGGGGTCCATTTGAACACCTTCGGTAATGTCACAAATTTGGCGATTGCAGGGTGGGTTTTGTACTGAGCGCCGAAGCGGTAAACGGACTGGACCATGGTGAGTGATGGGAAGAAGCCAAACTGCTCAGTCAGCAGCAGCACTAAGGCGGAGCGGGGATGGGTGAAGGCTAATGGGCGAAGGAGGTGGGTGGGTTGTGGAACCACTCAGGGCTAGGGACGGCTCAAGGGCGAGACTTAAGGGTTCAGGCATGAGAGTTGTTCGTATCGCGTGTTTTTTTTTTTCTTTTGTATTGAAAGTAAGCGTGTGCTATATTACGCCAGCGTCGGCCGCTATTGGTAGTAAAGCGGGGCGGGATTAGCACGCAACTGCAGCGGCGATAACGGTTTCCCGGGTAAGGGCCGATCCGATAAAATGAGCGAGCCGAGCAGCGAATCGCGTCCAACCGAAACGACTTCGCTGATCCCCCGTGAGGCACACGGCCTCACACATGACCGTATTATCATGCTGATGGGCACTCTTTATTTTGGTACGTTGCTGGCCGCTTTGGACTCGACAATCGTCACTACCTTATTGGGCCACATTGCCAGCGATTTAAACGCATTGGAATCCGTTTCGTGGGTCGCCACGGGCTACACGGTAGCTTATTCTGCATTTCAGCCATTGTATGGCAAATTCTCTGATATTTGGGGCCGCAAGCATGTGTCGATGGTGTGCACATTCTTGTTCGGCCTCGGCTGCCTGATGTGCGGCCTTTCTCATGGCATTTTCTTGCTGGTACTGGGTAGATTTGTAAGTGGTGTAGGTGCTGGTGGTATGCTGTCGATGTCCACGGTTACCGTTAGCGACTTTGTGCCATTACGGTCTCGCGGGGTGTTCCAGGGCTTCGGCAACATCGCGTTTGGCTCGGGAGCAGCACTGGGTGGTGTACTTGGTGGTGTCCTAACTGATATTGGTGGGTGGAGGTTTGCATTTTTAGCCCAGGTTCCATTTGCCTTGGTGTGCTTATGCTTCCAGTATGCATTGCTCGTACCGGTGAAGCCCCCACACTCGGGACAGAATCCATGGGCACGCATTGACTGGGTTGGCAGCATTAGTTTGGTGACTGCCCTGCTGTTGTGCATGTTTGGCATCACCACTGGTGGCAGCCAGTTTGCCTGGGTGTCTGTTCCTGTTTTGGGTGCATTTGCATTGAGTCTTGTGCTCTTAAGGGTGTTCTGGTACTGGGAAACTCACCGTGCTGTGGAGCCCGTGATCCCCATTCCCATTTTGATGCACCGCACGATCATCAGCGCGTGCCTCACAAACTTTTTTGGCAGTGGAGTCGCATTCGCCTATCTATTCTACACACCTATTTTCCTGCAGGCGGTTTATCATTACGGGTTCTCCGAAGTGGGCCATCGTATTGTCGTTAATTTTGTCGGTGTAGCAGTGGGAAGCGTTGGAGTGGGGATCCTCATGCGTCGTAGCGGTAAGTACCATGCACTGGGACTTGTGAGCTGTGGAATGCTGTTAGGGGCCAGCACTTTGATTGCCGCCTCGCCCATTGTAGGCTACCCAGTGGCGCACTCTGCATGGTACCAAAGCTTGGCTTATTTGCTGAACGGTTTAGGCTACGCGGGGATGCTTACAGTGACGTTGTTAGCGTTGATTTCTGCCGTGGACTCGCGGTTCCAAGCCACGACGACGGCTGCCCAGTACACTTTCAGGGGTGCTGGCAGCTCATTGGGTATTTCCCTGGCAGCTGCGGTTTTCCAAAACACTTTGGGCCACGAGCTAGTTAAGCGCGTGGGGACCCAAACGAAACATCAGCGCAAGATTATTAAATCAGTTTCTAAATCGCTGGAAGCGATCTGGGACGTTCCAAAGCGGTACCAGCCGGCAGTGATTGAGTCCTACAACGTTGCTGGGCTTGGCGTGCAGGTGCTCTGTATGGCACTCGCGGTAGGGACGCTTATATGTTCGCTGTGCATGGACGAGCATGATCTAGAACCACCGTCAAATGATGATGGGGACACGCGGGCCACCACGCCGCCGGGGCCGATGGTGCACGAGCCTTAAAACTTGCATGTTGTGAGTAATAGATATGCTACTGTAGATAAAAGGTATTTTTGTTGCCATTCGACAACTACGTCAGCGAAGACCACTAATTTTAAGATATGGGATATTCTGGAAGTTCGTAATTTGTAAAATACGATCGACTCAACCACTGCACAGTGGTGTGTGATATAAACAACAAAAGAGATGTTAGACTATGTATGTATAAATGTATGTATACATGCCTAAACAATTGGTGTCGCATCGATCTGGGCGAGCGTCGGCCCCAGTGCCAATTGGACCTTCTTACGATACATTGGCCCGCTTGACTTTTGCAGTGGGTTACCCTCTAAATAGATAGTGTGGAACTTCGGCAAGTGTTTCAGCTCGCGTTCCACAGATTCATAACCCTCAATCAAGTTGTACGATGCCCACAATTCCTCTAACTGCGTTAAGTGGGCGAGCCCGGTCAGTTCCTTGATGCGATTGTGGGCAATATCGAGCGTACTCAGCTTCGTACAGTTCTCCAATCCCTCAATTACTTCAATTCCGTTGTAACTGATGTACAGTTCCTCCAAATTTATCAGCTTGTCGAGCCCCTCCAACTTCACTATCCGGTTAGACTGGATCGACAACAGTCGTAAATTCGTCAACTTGTCAAGATTTTCCAGCTTAGGGATCTTGTTTCTCGCCAACCACAACGTTTGTAAGCTTTGCAAAGTATCCAAATTCTTAATTTCGCGGATCTTGTTCGCTCCCAATTCCAAATTCGTTAAGCTTGTCAGGGTTGATATGTTGTCAATCCGCGTAATCTCGTTTTGGCACAGAAACAGCTCGACCAGCTGTTTCAATGTATCAACATGCCGGATATGTCGGATGTTGTTGAAACTCAAATCGAGCACGCGCAACGTGGGGAAATGCTCAAGTTGGTGATCCATGCGCTCGATCTGGTTGTCGTAAAGGTCGAGCTGCTCAAGTGTGGCAGGGAGCGTGTCCAGACCTTTCAAGTTAACCAGCCGGTTTTGACGGAAACACGCGGACTGCACCGCAGGGAATCGCGCGAGGCCCAGTTTGCGAAGGTCGCCGATTTTGTGGTGCGTGAGGTCGATCTCATCGGTATCCGCTTCCAAGCCTTCTAAAAGGTCCTCATCAGCTTCAATGGGGTCTCCGGACTCCACAAATTCGACGGGGGGCTGCCCAGCAGGGGTGGTCTCACTGGAAGGCGGGGTCGACATGACGGACCAGGGCAGCGGCACGGGCTCTGCTTTAAATGCAAAAATAGTCATTAAAGGCATATACAAAGAGGCATATATATTGAAGAGCAACGTACATAGATTGATGTAGTGGTGAAGCGTTAGCATCATCATTCTTAAGATGCGCACGTTTCGTTACCAGTGCAATTGCGGGCAATGCATGTTAATCGTACCCAGCCAGTTCTTCAATTAAAGCCCTACAACTTCTATCACACTTTCTATCCCATTTTCAACCGAAAATATGGGCATTCTCGTTGGAAATGACGATCAAATTGAAAGATTTACACTTACAATATGTATGGTGTGCTGTCAATTTAACGATACGCGCCTTACCGCTCAAGCGCTCGACGATATGAACACCAAGAACTTAAAATATACACATTAGGTGGCTAACGATCACAATTTATATCACAGAAGCTAGCAACTGCACGCTAAAAAAGGGAACTAGATTTGTCAAAAAGAACTGCAGCACCTTCTGTTCTCGTATGGTCTCCCACTACAATACTTGGTAAGGCCCTCAGGTGCTTAAATAGGACTGATCGGACGGGAAGTCTTGTTTTCACCTGGGTATGGCCGCAGCTGGGAGTACAATACTACCTCGCTATTTATGTGCCCTTACATAACCGGTCATAGGTGGGGTAAGTGGGCTAGGGTACATATTCTCTAAGGCGCGCCTTCACCCGCCTTCCCTGTAAGCCACATCGCATGCACATTGAAACGTAGATCTGAACTGCCACCACGCAAAATAAAACGCAGCAAGTGGCTTCAGTCAGATCCGTTAATACAGATAAGATATTATTTACGTGCTTTCCTTCTCGAAACCGCTCGTTTTTTACCTCAAAACTACGAGATCCTGCTGTTTATTAAAATTTCATTAAAATGTCCGAGCTTCAGTTAACAGCAAAAATCGCTGAGCTCGAAGGCCATTTACAGGCATACAAGCAAATGCTGAAAAAGCCATTGGACGACCCGTCCATGATTTATATTGGCGATGGTTATTTCCGCAGTGTACCCGCTAAGGAGGCCCGCGAATTTGTTGAGCGCAGGATCCAAATAGTTCAAGATGAAATTGACACGCTTCGCCAATTAAACGGGGTTAACGAAGATGGGTTACCTATCTTTGACATCCAGGAAGAACTCGATGAAAACGATGAGGTGATCTCTTCTAAATTGAACCGTACGGGCCTCTCAGCTGAGTTAAAAGCAGCCCTTGAAGCCCAGAAACATTTTTCTGGCGGAAATGTGGACGACTTTGAATTGGCAAAGGATGCTAATCCGAAAGACACGGAACCTCCTTTGGAACCACTAAAACCATCTCACCAGAGTGCTACGCAGAATGCTGTAGATGAATTGGCATCGCAAGAGGTCACGAGCGAACCTGAAATTGACCAGGATTTGGACGTTGAATACAATTCGGAAAGATATGATGAGGACAAGTCGAACGGAGAGTTTATCGATATTGACCCATCTGAGGTGCTCGAATTAGAGCTTATTCCTGGTGATAGTGATGACGACCATGTGGATTTCAACTTTGATGATATTGAAGAAGATGCAGATGATGTTATTAACGAATCCATTGAAAATGATAGTGACTATGACATGGACGACGACGACGAGGAAGAAGACGACGACGGTGGTGATTTCTGGGACGGTGGCGGATTTTTCCCGTCTAATGAGGCTACGTTACGTGCCATTGAGGCCCACCTTGCTGCTCAGAAAGGTGAGCTTCCCCCACGGTTGGCAAATAAGTTGTCAAACGAAACTGTTATTCAGGAGGTCAGGGAAACTGTTGAGGAAACCGAGGAAACCACTAAGAAGGTTGTTGAGGAAGTTGTTGTTGAAAAAGTTGTTGATGATGAAGCTGCGGTTGAAAAAGTTTCTGTTGAGGAGGTTGATAAGGAAACATCTCCCACAAAGAAACAAACAAAGAGCTCGCGTGTGCATTTTTCGGAAAAAGTGGACGTGCGTGAATTCGAATCCGCTCGCAACGAACGAAAATCGACTATATTTGAAACACATTTTCGATCCCCAGCCATTTCTCGATTCAAATCTACGCGGATGGCGATATCACCAACTCGGCAGCCACCTTCTGCCACCAATAATGGCGCTACTACTGCCAAACCGGGAACAGGAACTGCAGCCGCCGGAGCGGCTGCTGCTGCTGGAGCGGCTGCTGCCGCCGGAGCCGCTGCTGCTGCCGCTTCTGCATCAAAATCTAACACATTACCAGCGAAAACGGTAATTGGAGCACCGAGAGCTGGTGCTGTGCACGGTGCAGTCGTGGAGCGCGAGCCTGCGAGTTCACCTGCCAGACAACAGGGGTCGCAATCGCGATTGCGCCCCGCTGGTCGGTCACCAGCAGTTCAACGCTCACCATCTCCAGTAAAGGCGGCAATTTCTGCTCAAGCCGCTCATGCTGAATCTACTAGCTCTGCATCGGCAAAGCTCGCAGCGAAAAACTCACCAATGCTACGCAAACCAACCGTGATCCATCACCCAAATTTGAAGCCTAAAAGGCCTCTAGAAGCTGAGAAACCCCATGATGGGGCTCCAAAAGCTTCAGCTGAAGACAGAGCAGCCCGGACTGCTGCTGACGCCGAACGGATTTTTGAGGAATCCTTCATTCCTGATGTCGAGTTTTTAAAACTCCACGACACTGAAGAGGAGGCTGTTACGACGGAGGCCAGTAGTTCAACCACCATTAGAGATGCTCCCAACCTATCGGAGGCGCCCGTGCTGTCATCTGTGGTTGAGCGGAGCGATGTACCATTTGCTGATCGGTTCCAGCCTGAGCCAACCTTGGTGGACATGTCCGAAATCAAGCGCGAGTATCAAAAACTGCGGCACAAACTGATTTATCATGCTGGCGGGTTCAGGAAGAAGGACAAGGAGAAGGAGGTAGAGCCCGTGGATGAGAACGGCGCCCCCAAGAAAGTGAGCCGGTTCAAGGCGGCCAGTATTGGCTGACCCCCAGTATTTATTATGCAATATTAATAGTTTAAAAGTAATTAACTCTCTACTGATTTTCTTAGCTTGTCACTCCTTAGTGGTGATTTCATCTTATATCTCCTCCGTGCCCAACCCTAAGAACACGATTGTTGTTTTTTTTTTCTTTCTAGCCCTAAACACATATAGGGTAAGGAAACAGTTCCTAACAACCACCGGGGCCCGGCTTAGCCCTCAATACAACTGCGCCGTCCTCGCGTTAGGGTTACAAGCAGTAGCTTAACTGCCCAAGGGCTTACTTGGTCTGAATAATTAGCCACGCTCAAGGGCCGATATCGCCCAAAAGTTATTTTATCCAGAAAATCTAGCCAAAATATAAGTCGGTGACTGTTAATTGAACACTGTTTGGTAAGTTACACGTAGGCGCCTCGGCCATTTTTCATCAATGTCGGTCCCGATTCCGCCAAAGCCAAAGATCGATATTCGCGATTATCTCAATCATGACGGCTCAATAAAGGAGCCCGGGTGCCGACCCATTAAGAAAAAGGACCCGCCGGTAAGAACAGACTTAATTGAGCCCGCAGAAATCCCAAAATTGCCTCCCCGGCCGGTTCCATCAATCAAAGCTCCAACCAAGCACAATGACACATATGCACCGGAGGAAGTTTCGCAAATGAAAAGTATAAAATCTAGTGTTAATTTAGCGCCCCCTCCATTACCGGAGCGCCCTCCCTCGCATCCGCTCAGAAGCCCGCTTAATTCGCCTGAACGCGGCTCCAAACGGCCATTACAGCGCAGTCCATTGCGGGATATACCGCCAACGTCTATAAAATTGCGGCAGCAGAGTCCCCAGTATGAAATCCAAAGGAGTTCTATCCATTCCCCACCTCGAGGCAGCCCCCCACCTCGCGGCAGTTTTTCACCCCAGAGTAGCCCACCACATCGTGGAATTGCCCCCATTAGTCGTTCATTAGACAATTCGCGGGTTTCCAATGGCAGTCGCACTTACGCGCCGAAACCGGTGAACGCGAGTGTACCTTTGACTACACACCAAGCCGATCTCGGTGCTCCGTCACAGGTGCCCACATCGTTTTTAGCCAAAACTCATAAGCTGCTGGCAGCTAATGAGCGGTACATATGTGCCACTACGAGCTCGAAAACACAACTCTATTCATGGCGGTCCAGCTCGCTGGTGTGGGAAATAAAAGGTGCTAGTGTGGCTGCGGCGTTTGTGCCGGCCACAGACACCATTTGGGTGAGCCCGCAAGCCTCGACGGGCCGCGTATCTGTGCTCAATTTGCGTGACGGCCACCTGATTTGTGATTTAGGCAGGGGACACATGAAGCGCGTGACATTCATTGCATTGACCAATTACGGCGTGGTGTCGTTAAGTGCTGATGATGGTAAACTGAACGTTTGGGAACCAAGTTTGCACAACCATTTACCGATAATAACCCAGCGGATCCCGTTGAAATCAGCATTGGCCTCCTCGGGGGGACATGACTCTACGATTTTATGGACGTGCAGCGACCATCAAGTGAATATTTATCAACCCAGTGTCACCAATCTGCCACTGGCCTCGGTAATTTTGCCCAGACGCGGCGCTAACTTAGGAGCGATCATGTCGGTTGCATCGTTTGGAGATATGGCATTCATTGGCCAAAATGATGGGTTCATTACTGCTTTTAAAGGAACAACGCAACTGGGGTACATAAATGGAGGCATTTATTCGATTACTGCATTGTCGGCACCTTCCAGCACAGAGTTGTGGGCAGGAACACGATCAGGAGATATTCTTGTATTTGCCGTGCACGTCACCATGCATAGCGAGAGTAATATGGCATTAAGTGCGACACTTTTGAGGCAATGGAAGGCACATTCAGCGCCGATCGCGCAAATTTTGTTAGCGGAGTCGAAGGCCGCCGTTTTGAGTGCTGACCGGCAGGGTGCCGTACTGTGCTGGAACTCTACACCTACGGACGTTTTACGTGCTAGTCCCAGTGCTTCAAAGGGGTTTAAAGTGCAAATATTGACCTGGAATATTGGTGCCACGTCGCCACAGAAGGCGAATCCCACTTGGTTTCTTCAAAGCGATACTTCTGATTACGATATTCTGGTTATTGGTTTGCAAGAGGTTGTGGACTTGGAAAGAACCTCGCAGCACGCACTGAAGTTGTTGAGTAATGGTGATGCCGTTCCTGGTGGGTCCCACCACAAGTGGCAGCACTACTTGGAATCGCTTTACATCCCGCATGGCTTTACCTTGGTCAAAATGAAGCCGTTGGTGGGTTTGATGATCTGTTTGTTTGTTAAGAACGAATTGAAGCCTACCATTACTCAGTTAACCACGCAGGTCGTGCGTACTGGGATTAAGGGTGCCTATGGAAATAAGGGAGCGCTGGTCGTCTCATTCCAAATGGCCGATATGTCATGGTGTTTCACAAATTGTCATCTTGCTGCGGGCCACACAGCATTTGTTCAGCGTAACAAAGATGCGTCACAAATTTTAGCGTCTAAGGAACCTTTGCAATCCAATGTCAGCTTTTTCTTTGGCGACACGAACTATCGCATTAGTGCTGCCCGCGAACAAACCGAGCAACTCATCAAAATGCATGACTGGGAGGGGCTCCGAAAGTTTGATCAGCTCACTTCACAGATAGCACAGCTGCCGTCATTTGGTTTGGCACGTTTCCAAGAAGGCCCGCTGAACTTCGCCCCCACTTATAAATATGACCTGGGAACGAACCTCTATGATACAAGCGACAAACAACGCATTCCTTCTTGGTGTGATCGCATCTTATATCGTGGCAAATCCATCACTTTACGGAGCTACCATGACGTCGACACGCGGTCTTCCGATCACAAGATGGTGAGGGGTTCATTTTTTGTACCCCAGCTGTTTTAACATACACATATTGCATCTCTATATATTCACTAGCATCATAACATGTACATTACAACTTCTCAGCCACCCACCCCAATAGTTTGTAGCGTGAGTAGAGCATTGAACTCTCTGAGCCGTTATATCTATCAGTGCCGTTTTCCCAAATCTGTTTTAAGTGCCATCCATGCCCCTGGAGGTAATCCAGGAATTCATCACCACTCAGCTCAGCATATGCAGCGGTGCCCCATTTTAAAGGACCATAATTACACCATATTCCTCCTTTTTTAAGTAAGGAGTGTATCCTATCAACGTACGCAAGGACATTTTGAGCTGTGTCGACGAAGTACAGTGTGGCCACGGCATCGTATAAGCCATTGGACTCGAATGTTAAAAAATCGCCATATTTTATCGCGAGTGAGGGGGGCTTATCACTAAATTTAAGAGCACTTTCTTCTAATTGATGCTCGCCTTTGCTCCAATTCGAAAAATACATTAAGTGTGGGTAGATTTTGGTAGCATTTTCGGCGGCTGTTACTGAGTATTGTGACCCCAACCACATTGACGCACTCAGTTCAACGGCATCAACAGTTCCTGACACATTCATCTGAGCAACGTCAACAGCAAACCTACCTAAACCATTACCTGGCACTAAAATTCGATTGCGTCCCTTTAAACTTTTGAGAAGCGGCGTGAATAACGCGTTACGGCGCACAACATCATTAGCATTCACTGACCAATCGCGCGCAAAGTGTTCTAACAGATCAATGCACTGATAACCATCATCTCCAGGTTGAGAAGCAAGATCTAGCTTAGATATATTATGTTCTGTCATTGCAAATTCCTGAACTTTCTTTAAAAACTCATGGTTTACCTTAGCGAGCCGCTCGACTTCCTTGAGCCGGAGGTACGTGGGCATGCATGCTCGCTGTTGTTCAGGAGTTAGCAAAAAAAACAGTCTCTTTTTCCGATTTAAAATGCGATCGGTGTATGCTGGGTACCTATCGATGGTATTACACACACGAATCAATTGTGCACGCAACGATTGCTTATCTTGGGGCCTAAATCTCGTTATATAACGAGCGAACATACCAAACACAGCATGGATTTGGTCTTTACTTTCGAACATTATGAGACTTAATAGCAGCCCAAAGGCGAATACAAATGCGGTTATCTGCCACGAGAGTGTGGCCACGGCGTACACAAGAAGCGCAAATAGAAGCACTAAGTTCGAACTTTTCCTTTTTGATGCCATTGAATTCACACTGCGAATTTTAGCATCGACTACAGTATGGTATGGCTATCACCAATTAGCAGAATCTTTTTCAATATTGGGCTCAGGTGCTGGGAGGCGCTGGGTCACGTGCCCATTACTGTAACCCCAACGCCCATGGCTTCTTATCAGGTCACAGATGCGCTGGTATTACCACCAATTCGGAAATCTCGAACGATTCGCATAACGTTTCGTAGATCGAAGTTAAACCTCATCGGTTTTAAAAAAAAAGTATATATATCGATCTCCTCTGAAATAGTGAGTTAGCACTTAAGTATGTTGAGAATGCTACACCCCAAAGAACCTCCGCCGATCATCCGCATGACAACCAAACGACGGATTCGGCGGCTATGGCGCAGCTTTTTAAACCTCTTTGACGGGTGCAACCGTGCAGTGCTGTTCTCGCGTGTTTTCAGGCGGCGCCGGTCTCGGAGGCGTGTATTAGGGTATATGCTCCCTCGACATTGCAGGGTTGCCCAAACGGATCCTATCGTATCGCTGGGCCCCGACGTTAGTGGTCTTAGGGGCCGCGGCGAAACCAAGAACGTTAATATTACCACGTGGCCCCGATTCTTCAAATCGCGACGATCTCGTAAAATTGTCCGGATAATTCTAATTCCATCTAGGCACCGTCTCCATTTGTTGCCAGCGCGTAGGTATCATGGCCGATTGAGGCCCCGAGCTTTCAGGGTTTCGGCAGGATCCCAAACGATGCAGGCGATTCGAGTTAAAGCCAGCGTTGAACCCGTACGCTGAAGCCATAATATACGATGCTTTAAACGCTCTCACTAAATTTTGCTATTTACCAATTCTGCTTCTACAAGTACATATAGATCCAATGTAATACGAGGCGCACAGGCATTCCCCGCAATGCATGCATATGGGTGGGGCTTGTATGTACAATAGAGTCCCGGGATTTCATCTCCCAACAAAAACATGGAACAGGCGGCGCGAGGCGCATGTAAGGGCAGGGCATTTTAAGCGCTTTTACTGGTCCACATGGACCCAACCGTATGCGACCGGGCATAACTACCTAACCCTAGTGTGGGGTACGCAAGTCGCACTATATAATCACATGGTCACGCCGTATGTAGAGGCTCACTAACCAGTAACATCCTTAGCCCAATTCAATTTTGAGCTGAAAGCTGCTACTTTAAAAAAATAAAAGAATCAAATTAACATTAACCAAAATGAGCTCCATTTTATCGTCGCGGATCCGCAACAAAGCGCTCCTCAGCAAGGTTCGCACCGTTGAAGAAGTGCTCCCGCATTTCAAAAACGACATGTTCCTTGGATGGTCAGGCTTCACTGGTGTCGGCGGTCCGAAACTCGTGCCGATGAAGCTGGCTGACATGGTGGAGGAGAAAAAATTGATCACGAACGGCATTTCTGATTTGAGGTTCAATTTGATCACGGGTGCCTCAACGGATCTCCACATCGAGTCCCGCTGGGCCGATTTAGGAATGATCAAACGCCGTACCCCACACCAGGTCGGTAAACGGATTAGCGCGGCAATCAATAGGGGTGATATCCTGTTTTTCGACAAGCACTTGTCGATGACTCCGCAGGACATGATGTACGGCTACTACACGAAGAACCGTGCCACTGGCAACAAGAATGCCATCGACATTGCCCTTGTTGAAGCCACTGCTATTGACGAAGAAGGCAACCTGATTTTGGGCCCCTCAGTAGGTGCCACTCCCGAGATCGTTGCTTATGCCGAGAAGGTTATTGTGGAATTGAACACTGGCCTGCCGAGCTTCGAAGGTTTGCATGACATCAACATGCCTGAACTTCCCCCCCACCGCCAGCCGTACCCAGTAAGCACAGTTTCGGACCGGTTCGGCTCTAAGGGTGTTAAAGTGGACCCCAGCAAGATTCTCGCTATTGTTGAAACGAATGAGCGGGATACTGTGCCGGACAATACCCCTCCGGACGCCATGTCTGAGGCAATTGCCGGTCATTTAATTGACTTCTTCGGCAATGAGGTCGACCAGGGCCGCATGCCTGAGAACTTGCACCCGCTGCAAAGCGGAATTGGCAACGTTGCCAATGCCATTGTCAGTGGGTTGGCCAAATCTAGGTTCACGAACTTGGATGTGTGGACTGAGGTGTTCCAGGACTCGTTCCTTGACTTCCTCGAGAACGGCAAGTTGAACTTCGCGACGTCGACGTCGGTGCGGTTGACCCCCACGGGCTTTGAACGCTTCTTTAAGGACTTTGACACTTTCAAACACAAGATCTTGCTTCGTAGCCAGCAGGTGTCAAACCATCCCGAGATTATTCGTCGGTTGGGGTGCATTGCCATGAACACGCCGGTCGAGGTGGATATTTATGCGCACGCGAACTCGACATGTGTCAATGGCAGCCGCATGCTGAACGGCTTGGGCGGTTCTGCTGATTTCTTGCGTAATGCGAAGTTGTCGGTGATGCACACCCCATCAGCGCGGCCCACGAAGACGGACAAGACGGGCATTAGCTGCATTGTGCCGTTTGCCACGCATATCGACTCTACTGAGCACGATTTGGACATCATTGTTACTGAACAGGGCCTGGCTGACCTTCGTGGGTTGGCCCCGCGCGAGCGTAGCCGGGCTCTGATTAAGTACTGTGCTCACCCGGATTACAAGGACCAGCTCACGGAGTACGTGAACTTGGCGGAGGCTTACTGCGCGAAGATCGGTGCGTTGCACGAGCCGCATATTTTGGCCAATGCTTTTAAGATGCAGGCGAACCTTGTCGAGAACGGCACTATGAAACTGCAGAAGTGGTAAATTAAGTTATATAGGTATTGAATGATTACAGACATAGTTGTTGGAGCGTGGGTCATTCACTCTATACGCCATTCTATTTACCATACGTTGAAGATGAAGCCATTTATTCACTTGGCGGGGTGCTGGCACATGCCCACGCCCGGGCGTTGGGTTAGGGTGGGAAAAGCCATTGCCTTTAACTAACCGCTGCCTTTAACTGGATCGAGGGCCATTTTCAGCAGTTCGTTGAACAAACTAAAAAACACATATATACCCTTACTATATGAAATACGTCCCACCATGGCGTGAGCCGTATTTTATTGGTATTGCCGGATGCAGCGGTAGTGGAAAGACCTCAATCGCCCGGGAGTTAATCAAGAAAATGAATGTGCCGTGGACGGTTTTGCTGTCAATGGACAACTTTTATATGCCCCTGAACGAAGACCAATTACAGTTGGCTTTCAAAAGCCAGTTTGATTTTGACCACCCGGGGTGCGTGGACTTCGATATGCTCCTTGACGTTTTGGAAAAACTGAAGCGCGGCGAGAAAACCAGTATTCCAATCTACTCTTTCAAACAGCACAATCGCACAAATCAAACATTATCGATATATGGAGCCAATATCGTGATCATTGAGGGCATATATGCACTTTATGATCCGCGGATTTTGAAAATGTTGGATCTGAAAGTGTTTGTTCATGAGGATTACGATGTGTGCATGGCTCGTCGTTTGCACCGTGACATACTGTATCGTGGAAGGGACTTGGAATTGTCTATAACCCAATGGCACACTTTCGTGAAACCGAACTATTTGGCACATATTCTTCCGACGTCGAAAGGTGCGAACTTGCTTATTCCGAAGGGAATTGAGAATGAGGTAGCCATTGACATGCTGTATTCGTTTTTGAAGAGGCGATTAGCTATCAAATCGCAGATTCATTTAGAGGAATTGCGACAACTCGGTAAAGGAGCCGAAGCTGCTGAGGGACAGTGGTATACCACGCTTAAGGACACGAACCAAGTCAAAGCTTTAAAAACAATGTTAATGAATGTGGATTGTGATCGAGAGGATTTCATATACGCGGTTGACCGGCTGTGTCGTAGATTGACCACGCTGGCAGTGGACATGTTGTGGGACAGTGGGCAGAACACTATGGGGATCGATGCTCATGAGGGAGAACACAATAGGAGGTTGTGCTGCACCACTTTGGTGAGAGGTGGTGAGTTGTTTGAGATGACTTTAAGGCGCATTCTTCCGGATATTTATATTGGGCGACTCCTAATTCTTAGCGACTCACGTACGGGAGAACCCAAACTTCATCTCTCTAAACTCCCGGAATGGCTGGGAGATGATCCTGACTCGTCAGTGATCTTGACGGAGGCTCAAGTTCATTCGGGAGCGTCGGCAGTCATGGCCGTTGCAGTGCTCGTGGACTACGGTGTACCGCAAGATCATATAATATTCTGTGCGCTGGTTACGTCGGAAATCGGTGCGCGTCGCATCCGGGCGGCGTTTCCCAAAGTACGGTTGGTATTCGGCCAAGTACAGGCCGTTAGCGAGCAGTTAGATCTCGATTCTCGTTATTACGGAACTTAGATATAGGGGTATTGCCTACTAATTGCTAGCATGCATGTCAAACATATCCCTCTTTGATTCAATGCAAATATTATAATAATTCCTTGATCACGGGCTGGCATGCGAGGGCTCCTTTGCGTGTAGGAATATGTCGAACCTCCATACCCTTCGCAAGAAAGGCGAGGGAGTATGGTCTGGTAGACCTATATATCCTAAATCGGCCTCTGAGGCTAGAAGTGATGACAGGGAGGTTCACAAGACCAGCAGTATGATATATATACACTACTTATGCAGTTACCTACTACGTCCACTATATGGGCCGCAGGTAGCTGAGTGTTGACCATATCAGGCGGTCACAACAATAACACGTAGGCCGAAATATGTTCTTTCATGCAGTGGCCACAACCCTCATGCGTGGGGGGAGCACGCGGATTAATTTCGGCGTATATTTTTAGATACTGTCATCCATTGACATGAGGGATTCATGCTAAAAATACATAAGTTCGTTAGGTTTAATAAATAAGGCTATTGCAAGTGTACTTACTCGGGCTTCTGAAGAAGGTAGTAAGCCGAGTCATTCGAGGCAGGCGGGCGGCGCTCACGCATGGGGTTGCGAACCGACATGCCTTCGCTGTCAGTGGGCGTCTCCATAAGAGTCTTGAAAAAGCGGCCAAGCTTGTTGCCGATGCTCTTGATAGATTCACGGCTCGAAGTCGAAAAGTGACTGCTCGTCGAGGTCTGAGGGGCAATCGGGGCCGCCGCGGCAAGGTGCGTGCTGGCTTCAGTGTCGTTAGCAAAAACTCCGGTGTAACGCATTGTATGATATTGTGATTGTTTGTGAGTAAGGTTGTGTTGAGAATTCCAAGAGTTGAGGCTATATATATTTGCGGGTAGCTGCTAAAAAAAAAAAAATCCGTTTAGCCCCAGCCCTAAGATGCGCAGTACACCTAACCCTTATTGTGGTATTTTTCACTTTTGGCATCCCCATTAGTTCTAAAATACACAAAACTCCAAACCAAAAACATACGTCGGGGCTTTTGTATCCACTATTCACTTTAGGCAAAAAATAGGTCCATTGAAGTTCGGGTTCATTTTGGATGTTTGAATGAGCGCACTGCATGCTTACCCGAACTGGCCGTGCATAAGTAAAACGTGTCGAGATGTAAACCTTACCCTAAGTGTATGTACTCAAGGCGCAGCACACTGCGCTGACCGTAATTTATACTAAACTGCCACAACAAGTGCTAAAAGTGGCTTTGAAAATGTTTTCAAGGAAGAAAACTTTGCAGCGGGTGAGATTTCATATCCCTTAGCGTACTGTGTATTCGCATGAACAGGAGGAGCACCGTGGCCATTATGCGTGCGGCTGCAACGCCCAACCACCCCAACCGCAAGAGCATCCATCGTACTGTGCGGTGGCCGGCGGGTACTCACACGTGGTCTGCACACGTGACCCACATCTCCCCGCTGATTGACACCCTCGGTGAGGTGGTTCATCGTCTACGCTTAGTCGGTGCATTGCAGAACTCAATTGATGTTGAATCCTTGAGCTAAAATAGTTACTGGTACCTAGAGACTATTTTAGTTCGATTTGTGCTTACTCTGTATATAATTCCACTAATGGTGAAAAGTTTCGTCGCTCGATATGCTATTGACCCTGCTCGCGACCTCCTCAGCCCTACGTGACTAATCAATGATGGGCAAGGTTAGTGGCAATATCGTGTTTTCGTACCACCGAGCCCGTCGTGGGGCTTAAACGCAACGGTCAATAAACATTTCACGGATCGTCACGCGCTCCCACGGTCGTTTCCCGCCTCCCCTCCCCTTCGGTTTGACCTGCACAGAAAAACACCGCGTTGTTAGCCGACGCGTTCCCGCCAGTGGTCACAGGTTGATATCAACGCTCTGCAAAATAATCTGGCTGTATACAGTAAACTGATTTAAATTTATAAAATGTACAAATCGGCTAAATAAAACGCGTACACTGGTAACTTAGACTAAGTAAAGTAGTTAGAAAGTACTGCGAGCGTTCAGAACCCGCTAAGGACGGATCACATCCCGCCTGTGATAGTCACGTGCAATTAACCGAGGGTAGATGTCCGGAACTGGTGATCCTCCTGTACCTAATTGTCGCGTTTTCTATGCTACGGCATGGCCCCCTTGGCCATCCTCGCGCGGCATCAGTGCCGCTAAATGTGACTGCAACCGCCCACGCCACCAATGCAGCGCCCATCGCGCATTTAGATGCTGTAACTGACCCCACATCTTTGCCCCCCTTTTCTACCGACAGCGATCAAATTCAAACACCCGCAATGTCGGCTCCACCGCCTGATATGGCTCATGTACCTTTCGCCCCTGCTGCCAACTCTACACCGGTGCATTCCATCCCCGAGCACGCCTCCGAGGAAGACACCAGCACGAATTCGCAAGTAAACACAATTAATAGCGATTTGGAGGATGCAGAAACGTTTGTTTATGAAGACAAACAGCTCCATGAGCTTCCAGCTGCCGTCATTGACGCGATCTTGAGTCGCCGCGACCTGCGAAAGCTCAGCCTGAAATCTAACAAACTCACGCTTTTACCCCCGGCTTTACAAAACTTGTCGTCGTTATTCTACTTGAATTTGAGTCACAACAACTTCACGCGGGTTCCTGATTTGGTTTTGGAGTTGCGCAATTTAGAGATTCTGGATATGAGCCACAACGCATTGACGCAATTACCGCCAGCATTGGCAAACTTACACCAATTGATGGGCCTTTCGCTTGTTTCCAATAATTTTGAGGTGTTGCCACCGGTAATTGCTGATTTAGACAGGCTAGAGATCCTGGAATTGGATGATAACCCGATCCGCGTTCCCGCCACGCTCAATTCGCTCACGAGCGTGCCCACGGATGACGAGCAGTGGCTTTTGGAAATCAAACAGTGTATTCGGCACAATAGGAGTACAATTGATGCTGCATTGGCCACGGCACATGGCCATTTGCACCCTGCCAGGCGGGCCATGCCCGAACGGTCGCGCAGCGCTTCTGAATCGAGCGCTAGTTTACGTGCTTCTAAACGAATGGGGTTTGTTATGTCCCGCAATGCGTCGGACCAGTCGTACGTCGCTAGTTTACATGCCAGGGGGCTCAGCCACGACGCACACATGCTGGACTCTATTTCCAGCAGTTCAAGTTCTATGCTGCCCACCATGGCGAATTCAGGAGCAAATTCCGTGCCAGTAGTGATGCTCAAATCAGAATCGGGGGACTTTGCACGCGGGCCGTCGCCATCCTCCTCTGAACCTCATGAGTTACCTCGCAGTCCAATATCGTTGGTATCTCCACATACGAGCCCTTGGGGGTCTCCAAGACCAAGTATCGACACTGCAGTTGAGTCATTGGCCGCAGAATCATTGCTCACAAATAGTAAACGCCTGGGTACGCTAGCCGAGGAGCATGATACAGAGCTGGCCTCGCCCAATGCCGTTAGGGACCCGCTGGCGGGCCCGCATTTGAGGCATGCCGCGAAGGGACATCCAGAGGGCCCCTCCCCGGACGACCAGTCGTCTCCAAGGCAGCCTGATACGCAGCCGGGCGATGCAGCGCTGCAAAGGTCAGCCAGTCTTTCCATGCCATCAGTGCCTGAACAGGAAGCGTGGCCGAAGTATGAACAGAATGAATCCGAACCTACTACGGGACTTTTCAAGGACTCGTTCCAGAAATCGTATGCGAGTTCAAGATCGGATTCATTACGCACCGATTCATTAAAAACGGAAAACTCACATACTGAAAGCTTGAAAGGTGGGTTACAGAGGTACCCATCAACCGGTATGGTGGCCCTGCAACCACCAACTGATTCTCCAGACACGGATTTACCGGTGGATAACTTGTCGTATGCATTACACGAATTCGGGGCAGTATTAGCCCGACTGTCGTTCGCGTTTCCCCCAGCAATTACGAATTTGCTCGTGGAGGCACAGTCACATGTAGTTAGCAAGCAGTGGGCCCATGCACTGCTGAGTTTTGGCAGCATGCTCGACAAGCTAACAGTTCCCGCCACATTTTATGAAGTGGTGGCGCAATTGTCGAGACGGCAGCAGAGGCAATTGGGCAGCGTGCTTGTAGTAACGTTTCCAGAACTCGAGGCTGCCTGGCGGCACGTCCAGCAGAGCATGTTACAGCCATTAAATGTGAACGCGACGCAGCCACATACGCACGACGATCAACTGTACGCGCAATTGGATGTTGCTATCAAACAAGCGCAAGGCGTGCTGATGCTTTTGAACGGCGTCGTTGCTAAGGCGGCCTCAGGTGCGGCCACAGCCAATTTCCAGCCAGCCGCAACAATGGCCACGCACGTTAGTGATCTCAGCAGTGTGTGTTTGCGGTGCAACAATTCTGCCCGGAGTTTACGCACGCATTTGGATCAACAAGCGGTGGTGCAAATGCGGACACGCAATTTGGCCGAGCGACGGAGGTTCTGGGATGAAGTTAATGGGTTTTTGAAGGCGGTGATTGCGACGTTGGCGGCGATCAAGAGTGCATTGCCGGAAGTTCCTTTGCTTTCGGATGTTACTGTACGCCAGGAAGTGGCCGACTTGACGCGAACTGCTAAAGAGATCCCACCGTTACTGGAACAGAGCAGCTATAGGCTGCTGCTGGAGCCCTCGGCTCAGGCTCCCGTGGATTCCGAAGACCCGTACTTATCCCACCACCAGTACCAGCATTCGTTAGGGACCACGCCGGCTCCGGCACTGTCGGCGAACTCGTCATTGTTGTCGAGTTCGCCGGGGTTGCTGGATCACGGCCACCCGTCACACTCTCCGGGGTTTTCGCAGTCCATGATGTCACTACAGGCTCCAACACCACTAACCGCAACATTAGGGCCCGCAGCTCAGGCACTGGTGTCGCCTACTGAACGCGTGGAGCGGCCCGGCGAGGGATACATCCAGTTCGGTTTGCGGGCGAAGCCGGAACTGCAGCAGATGCCACAGATACAGCAGATGGCATTTCAATAACCCAAGGCGGTACATATTTTTATTGTATTTTATTTATTAATTAGAACCCAACCATCGATGAGAGGATATACCCGACGGTGACAACAACAATGTACACGAGAAACGAGGCAGGAATACCCCGGGAAATAAAGTCGATCGCCGTCAAGTACGGCTTGCCGAACTCGTCCACCATACAAATGGCAGTTACATTCGGGAACCCCGACGTGGGTAGTGCCATGGCGCCCGAACACAGCAATGCCGAGATCATCACGATGATGCGGGGCCGTGGGGTATCCAACTGTTCGCCAATTGATTTGACTAATGGTAAAACTATGAGGGCGGCCACCGTGTGGGAGATGAACGAGGCCACTACCAAGATCATTAAACCAAACGTGATGCAGATGGCGAACAACGGCAGTCCCTTTACTTTGGCTTGGATGGCGACGGCCACAGCCTTGAGCAACCCGCACGACTCGACGCTCTTCCCCAGCACGATACCGCCCATTGCCAATGCCACTATTGTCCACAAGAAGTTATTGAAGTCCGCGCCAGACAGAACACCCGTGCCGAACAGCAAAATGATCGGCACTAATGCCAGAATACCCATGTCCCCGACCACGGGTTCTAACTGGTGCGAGAAGCACCACAGTGAGATTGTTAATATGGTAACTGTCAAAATGTAAAACTGTACACCAGTAAACCGAGCACCGGAGCCACTGCCGGGGGTCATATGCGAATGGCTCATGACCTCGCGCGCCTCCGGAGTGATTGGCAATGTCAGGCATAGCCATAACCAGATCAATACTATGCTCAATACGCATATGGGCAAAGCCACAATGAACCACTCGATCCAACTCGGTACTGGATCCATGTTTTGCAGTGCCAAAATGTTCTGCGGTGACGCAATCGGGCTCGCCATACCGCCGACATTCGATGCCAATGCAATGCCTAGAATGAGCGCCTTGTTGAACGGATCGGTTGGGGGCAGCAACCGCAACAAAGGCTGGGCGACGCTGAACAGCAGAACGGGAGCAGCCACATTGGAAATCCACATGCACAGGAAAGCCGCCACGCCCATCATCGCCAAGATTACCACTTGCGGGTTGTTTGTGCCCACACGCTTAAGAATGTACTGGGCCAACGCCTTCGCCATATTGTACTTCGACAAAGCCGCCGCCAATGCAAACCCGCCTAACAGTACTGGGATCACTGGCGACCACATTTTCGCAAACACAAACGCACTAGCACTTTTGGCGTCCATGGTATTACCCTCATCATCAACGGGGATCCGAAGGATTACGACCAGCACAGGAACTAACAAACTAGTTACAAACAACGGCAATGCTTCCGTGGCCCACAATATGCTGGCCAATGCGACAATTGCCAAGCACCGCGACTGCCCACCGGATTCCAAAGGCTGTATGGCCAGTATTAACAAGAACAAAGCAACGGCGGCACCTAACGACAACACAGACTGCGTTGCCGGCACGCTTAACGACAACCTCACTCCACACAGGCTAATCGTACGTTTAGCCTGCTTGGCACCAGGGTAAACGCCCGGCAACCCAGTGTTGTCAGATTGCACGCCCTGAGCCTGCCTTTCGAGCCCAATCAACTCACGCCAAACTGTGTTGCGTTCGTAAACAACATGTTCACGTAACAGCCTACTCAAAGTTTCTGCTGCCTTCGGTTCAGGTTCTGAGGTTAACTCGGCAAAGTAGCTCACTAAGTTGTCACTACGCCGCCCGATATCAACGCTTGTTTGTTCATTAAAAACATGTACGGCACCCAGCTGCGCCATGTATTCGGGTAACAACCGCGATCCAGTAACTTTATCGAACTTTTTCAGCGCTTTACGCACGCCATCGCGGTTTAAATCGATGTAACTCAACAGTTCATGGAGTTCCACGTACATCTTCGTAATTTCTCGCCTTAAACTCACGTTTTCAAACGGAATAGAGCGTTTTTGCACGAGTTCCGCATGCACGGACGACCGCCGGCGGTGCTCACCTGCGGGCTCACTCGCACTCGATGTGTGATGTAATGGCACTGTATCCTCGTCGCTGCTGTCACTGGCCACGGCACCATCATCATGGTGACGGTGCCGGCGTGAATGCGTTGCTGGTGAGTCCTGGTCGCTATCGCTGTACCTTCCTACGTATGCCTGCAATTTGTGATCCAATATATCATTTTCCGTGAAAATTGTGTGCTCGATACCGGCAAAAAACGTGTCGATTTTACGCACTTCGGCATCCACGGCCTCCCGAAAGGTTTCCACAACGTCGTGGCCAGCCAAGCTATCGGTTTCCAAGGCCGAGGGCAGCTCGGCACGTTCAAGCCGGTAAACCAAATCTTTAAGCCGATCATAGTCGATGTAATGGTCGCGCCATTCAGGCACGGCATTGAACTGCAGCGTGCTACTGAACTTCATCGGCTGGAGCTCAATTTCGTTCTGAATTGTTGCTGAAGTGCCGAATACACGGATGACAAACGGGGCCGCTAATTAGCGCGTCCTCGACCTACGCGGCTAAACCAGATCGGTTTAAATGATTTAGGTGTATTTACTGTTATATGCTGGTGTAATTATGGTGGTTGATCTATGGTGGTATGCAGTGCCTTGCTGCCAGTTTAACCAGTGCACGTTTGGATGTGCTATTTCTGGTGCTTGCATGCTTTAGGCATGTTATGTAGATAAGGTGTATGGCTATAAGTGAATGTTTATAGATATATGGCCATGAGCGTATGACTGTGGCAGGTAGGTTTGATTTGGGGCTCAAAGTTTAACATTAACTCAAGTATCACTGCTCATAACCAAACTACTGACAGTTTGGCGATACGTGCTCCCTTCAGGTGGCTGTAGGCAGTTTACACTAGTGTATCTGAGGCATAGCTGGTGAATGGTGTGCCTATAGCTGGTATATATGGGGTATACGGCCGATGTCTGCCCTACGTGATTGAAGGTGTAGCTGGTGCATATTTGACCTGTTAGGTATCATCGGTGTAAGGTATAACCAGTGTCGTGAGGCTGGTATACTAGTACTACATAGAATTATTTAGTATACTTGTAGTAGGTAACCTTGTAGCTGGGATAGCTCGGATACTTGTACCTGGGATGGTAGCTGGGATAGTAGCTGGGATAGTAGCTGGGATAGTAGCTGGGATAGTAATTGGGATACGGTTCCTGGGATAGCAGCTCCGATAGTGTTCGGTAGCGGCGGTACGGATAATGGTAGTACACACTAGGATACTGGTAGCTGTGATACGGAGTGAGAAACTCGCTTTGATACTGATGGCTAGGATACTGGTAGTTCGTATGCTGGCTAGGATATTGGTGGATAGGATCCTGGTAGTTAGTATACTCGAATTGAGTATACTCGTAGCTGGTACATTTTGAGTTCGTATATGTATATTTGTGTTTAGTATACTTAGCCAGCTGATAATTCGGGTGCTGTTGCTGGTGCACTGTTATTTTGTGGTACGCGGGCATAGCTGGTGTCTAAGTGTATTTGCTGGGCAGTGGGTATGAGTGTGTAGGTGCGGCGGCGTTAGGGCCAAAGGGTCGATCTGTCCCCAGAGATGCTGTTGATTGCGGCGTTGAACCTGCCCTTCACGGCCCGTTTTGATGCGGAATCAAACACGGCGCCTCCACCGGAACCGAAATCCCCTCTGCCGCCTGCCGCCTCGCTTGTGCGGCCCGAGTTGGTGCACCGTGAAAGCGAACATGAGGTGCCCTTTGATTTCGCCAAGAAGGAAAAGCCACCGACGGCCGCCCCGTCGCCGCTGCACAGCAATGCCCAGCTGCATGGCGTTCCCCCCACGGCCAAACCGCGAATGACGGTTAATGACCGGCCACCTGCGAACTGGGATCCGGCGAGGGCCGGCGATGCGATGGCACGGAAGCTGGCAACGCACGCGAATGTCACGGCCAAGGCAATTAAACCTCACCCACAGCCGGAAACTCCGTCACCTTTAAATGCTGGTATTAAACGCGACACGCCACCTAAATGGCGAACCCCCGGACCAAATACAGTGCCGGACACGCCATCCCCACAAGATATTCCTAAAGATATTGGTCGCACTGCTCATGATTTACCGGGAACTTTGCCCGATACGTTCAGCGGTTCCCAAGCACATTTACAGCTTCCGTCATCTCCGCTGCACAATTTGGCCCACAGTTTAGCGCACGGATCGGCACCGCACTCGCGAATCCCGACGCCTACAATCCGCTCCAGGGCTTCCACACCTCGCAGCTTATCCCGCTCGTCGTCACCTCCACCTGCGCCCACCGAATTGGTGGGAGGCGTGCCGAACAACCATTTACCTTCACTGCATGCCCGCAACGGTGTGAATCCAACGTTGATGCCACCGCACGGCGCGTGTCCTGGTGATTACGACACGAAGCTCGAACTCGACCGGCTAGCGCAGTTCGCTCCGGATCCTTCTGCTCCGATCCCGAATATCCCCGCTGCGGGGCCCACAGCTGCGGTTTTACATGCATCCAATCCGAAATTCAGGCGTCGCAGCTCGTCGGCTTCGCATTTATCTTTGAACGACCAGGGGCTTCTTATTGCGACGCCGCCTTATACTATCGAGCCGGCTGCAGATTGCAACCGCGGTATGTTCAATGCCCTTGATTCTGCCTTGGAGAAGGGATTGATTCCTCCCTACAAATCGGTGGGGCTGATTGGTATCGACACAGATGGTTTGTCGTTCCCGACTAAATGGGATGTGACCGAAAAACTTCAAGCCGAGCATAAATGCTATGCGGCCTTTGTCACCGATACAGAACGCGAGGGCCACTACAAACATTACTGTAAGGAGTTTATGTGGCCGACATTCCACTGTCAAACGCCGGACATTCCAAAATCAAAGACGTATGAAGAACATTCGTGGGGAGACTATGTGACGGTAAACCATGCCATTGCGGATAAAATCGTTGCGGCTTATGAAGAAGGCGATTTGATTTTCGTGCATGATTACCATTTGATGTTAGTGCCGCAAATGGTCAGGGAGCGGCTGCCGAATGCTCCCATCGGGTTCTTTATGCACGTGGCGTTCCCTTCTAGCGAAGTGTTTAGGTCGCTTGCGTACCGTGCCGAACTACTTAGCGGCGTGCTGGCAGCGAACCTGATTTCTTTCCATATCCCACAGTATGCCCAGCATTTCAAGATGAGTTTAGCCCGGATCTTGGCCGTGGATATCACCGGCCCCGGAGTAGTGGAAACCGAGGACCATGATGCGTTCATTTCGAGCAAACCGCTCGGGATTGACACAAAACGAATTGACGATATTTTGGATGTCCAAAACCCGGAAAGTGCGGTTCAGCAGCACCGTCGATTGATCCGGGAGCGGTGGCCGCACCACTGGATCATTGCTTCCAGGGATAAAGTGGATCCTATTCGTGGATTAGCGCCTAAATTGCGAGCCTTTGATAAGTTTTTGGCAGAGAATCCGCAGTGGGCATCCAAGGTCGTGTTGGTGCAGATTTGTATTTCCGGAATAAATGGCAGCGGCATCGAGAGCACCGTCGACCAAATCAATTCAAGGTACGGCGACATAACCAGCGGTGTACAACCAGTTGTTCTGCTTAAACAGGATGTCAAGTACGAGCAGTACTTAGCATTGCTGCAGGAAGCGAACGGGTTCTGTGTGACGTGCTTGAGGGATGGCATGAACCTGACATGCCACGAGTTTATCCAGTGCAACACGCAGAACCGCATGGGACCCCTGATCCTGTCTGAATTCACCGGCAGTGCCTCGGTATTGGGGAACTCGGCAATTTTGGTTAATCCGTGGGACCAGGACCAGTTGGTGCATGCGTTCAAACAGTGTGTAGAAATGCCGCAGTGGGAACGCGAGCAGCGCTGGCAGGGGTTACGACGAGCTGTGCAAAGCCATTCTGGCTCCGATTGGGCAACGACATTAACGCAGCAGATCATGCAGGCCTGGCGCGACGAAATGAGTCGCTCGTGCTCTAAGCCGAATTTGAGCAAACTCCAGCAAATTTATCATTCAGTAACGTCGCCAAACGAACGACGCCTATTTTTGCTCGAATTAGAACGGCCAGCCACTGCCGAGGCGCACCGCGCGCTGGAATGGGAAGTCGGGGCGCGGCTGCATGAAACGTATGGCCACCGCGAAAAGAACGCTGAGTTTATGACTCAGGGTGGGCCGTACTACACGACGCGGTTGCCCCTGATTATTCGCGGGCTGTGTAGCGATCCACGGAACATTGTGTATGTGATAAGCCCCGAGTCCCCGGACCACATGGAACGTATGTTCCGGTCCCTTCCCGGTTTAGGACTTATTGCCGAATTTGGTAAATTTGTGCGGATGCGGGATAGCGAGGACTGGATTCAATTGGTAAGGGATAACAGCCGTGAATGGCAGCGGGAAATGAAGCCGTGGATCGAGCAATTGCGCAGCCGCAACTTGGTATCCAAAGTAGATGTTCACGCGTCCTCATTGATGATTCATTTCAATTCCACGCTCGAGAACAGCACCGATGCACGTGAGCACGCAATGATCGGCGAGTACATGTCGCTTATTGACGATCAGTATGCCCAGGAGCTTGGCGTCCGCAGCAAGTTTGAGGGGAACACGCTGACTATATATCGCAACAGTTTGGGCAAGCTGCGCAAATTCGCTTACCAGCACGTTCTAGATTCAGTTTCGGAAAAGCTTGGTATGGTGATGATTGCCAACCAGCCATACGCGAGCGATGCCGACGACGTTATTTATGACTGGGCGGAGTCGCTAAAGAAATCCGGTGTGACTAGAGAGCTGGTAACATTGATCGTGGGCAAACACCCGAGTTTGGCGCAGTGGATGGTCGAGGGTACGAACGCGCTGCTCACTTTGTTGGTTGCCATGCGCTCAAAGGAATCGACAACCCGACCTAAAAACACTGTTAGGCATCAAAGCGATGATCATATGCCAACCGTCCGGCACCCGCATTTTGCAACCATAGATCAACATTAGTATACTTAAGCATTTTCATCTAATGTGTTTATTATTCATTTATTTAATGCCACTCACTACCGACCTACCGAGGAATAGCCGTGATGAGTGACCGGGTTTATGCCATATCGATATCAATACTACTGCTGAACGGGTATACTGCTAGCCTCTCTTATACGCGCTAATTGTACGATTGTGGGCAGGGGCTAAAATTAACCTTAGCCCTGACATCAAACGCCACACCTTCGAGCTGTCCCAGAAAGACTTAACGTGGACCACGAAGCCATCTTTCTGGACAGCACCTGGATCGTGAGTAGATGTTTGTGCTTCTGTTTATGCAATGTGTCGTGAATGCGTCGTTGACCGCGCTAGAATCGCTTTTTGCACAACCACACGCTAGATAAAGCCCAGATAAGCTCCCTGGTGATCTTGAGTTCAGTAGCAGAGTTGCAAAGCTCGTAGTTATTAGAAATCAACTACATATTATATATTTTTTTTCACTTCTAACACCCCTGGCAAAACGAAAACGACCGGGATCGACGTCTCGTTTTCGTGCCCTAACACGTGGGATTGTCGAACATTTTACCTCTTCGTAAATAATTACCGGCACAACCCTGGCTTTGCAGCCTTTATTTTATCGTGACCCCTCAATTATCCGAGCAATTCTTGCGCCATCCAGGATTAGGTAGAAAAGTTCCACGGATGCCAGGTTGCAAAAACGGTAATGCACCTGCAAAGTGGCACGTATGCCTATCGGGGTAAGGGTTAATTGTATATCGGGAGATCACATGTGAATTGCGGGGCGATAGCTAATTTATGCGGTATATAAACCACAGCATCCGGTCCCCACCGCACCAAGTTTTGTCACCCATCAATTAACCCACAAATGGCCGACACGAACATTCCTGGTACTCCCGCCCGCCGTCGCAGCTCAGTAACCAAATGGTTGCTCGGCACGCAGAGTCCCCTGCTGGTCACCCACCCTTACACGATCAGCAGCAGCGCTATTGAAAGCGATGACGCCAGCTTCTCTAATAACCGTCGCCCTTCGGTTACCGAGAGCCTTGGTCTTCACAAGGTGCCCACGAGCGATCATGAAGCGATCATTCGTGGCGACTTTCATATCTAAGTATTTAATTTTTTATGTTTTCCTTACTCAATTAGTTAAAATAAATAGTTCAGACAGCCGGCATCGACTTGAGTGCTTCGTTATATATCGCGAGGTCATCGTCGTCCAGCGGCCCCAACGATTCCCATAACGTATCGAATTCTGAACTGGATCCAGTGTCGGCTGCCAGCTCCCGCTCTTTATATTTCTTGCTCCGTTCGCGATCATCCTCCATTCGTCGTAAAACCTCGTCTCTCGAAACCAAATGTCGACCCTGTCGTGTGGCAGACAATACCTGTAACGTCCGAGCCTTTGCATCGATTTGACTTAGCACAGTTTCCGCCTGAGTATCATCTATTAAGTTAACTGCTCGGAACCCGCTTACCAGCCGCTTAGATGGCTCAATATTGACGAGAGCGGCCTGGGCAAGCGAGATTGGAACGGCCGCATCAACAATGCGTTCCAAGTGGGCCGCCACCACCAAATTCCAGTTTTGAGGAGCCGTAGATTTGCCGACGATGCCGGCACAGTATTCAAGGAAGTTCAGCTGTTTTACCCTGCTGTTCAAACTGGATCGATTCAACTCGTCCACAAGTACTTTTATCAGCACTTCGTAGTCGCCATTATACGTCTCCACCAACGAAACACATTGTGCGTTAACAGCAGTTGCTGGCGTTAGCCTCGACAGCTGTTTGCGAAAGGCCTGCACGTTCTCGTCCATGGTTAGGTGCCTCCCCACCTTGGCCCCCGTAAGCATCACCCCAGCACCCACCCCGGCCACAATCCCGGCCACCATCACGGTAGTTCAAATAGCGTAGATCACGATTAGTTTAGATTTATTTAGACTAAAAAAAAAAAATTACAGCGGAAACGGCAGGTTTTGGATTTTTCACTTCGCTGTCAATTGGGTTACTCATCAACTTTTTTTTCACCCCATGCCGAAAGCGAAAGGAAAAGGCGGCAAGAACCGCAGGCGCGGAAAGAACGACAACGGGTTCAAACGCGAGCTGGTACTCCGTGATGAAGGTCAGGAATACGCCCAAGTGCAGCGCATGCTCGGATCGGGCCGGGTCGAGTGCATGTGCTTCGATGGCGAGGAGAGATTAGCCCATATTCGCGGCAAAATGCGGAAGAAAGTATGGATCAATCAGGGTGACATTGTTTTGGTGAGTATTCGTGAGTTCCAGCCGGATAAATGCGACGTTATCATGAAATATCACCCCGACGAGGCCCGTGCTTTAAAGGCACAGGGTGAGTTGCCCGAGAACACAAACATCGTTGAATCGAGCAAGTTCGGCGAGTCTGATGATGACGATAACATTGAGTTTGATTTCGACAACGAGGAGGGGTCTGGAGACGACCTCAACATCGATGATATTTAAAGTATACAATATGTACTTAAAATGTACCTCTACAGGTATCAAACGCTTTAAATGTGTCATACATTTTAGATGTATCACACATTTCGAATGCATCAAGCACATTTAGTATATGCACGTACTGTTGAGTGAGATGCTGTTACATGAGGAACGGTTATGTGTGCAGGGTTGTGATAAGAGTCGTTATTTAACAGAATTAGAGCGAATTGCGAATGTAGTATTCGCAGGAAGATGTTGCACATGTTTCGCACAGTTCGCATGCACCAACATCGCACACTCCACGCACTTCCTCACGGTTTTGTAAGCGAAGCAACTGCTTCTGGCTAGTTTCGGTACTGAAAATACGATAATCTGAATGAAAATAAAACGAATACTGATAATAATGTATAAAGAGAATGCTGGCTTAGTGCCATGTGAAAACCGGTATCTGCTTTGGTCGATTTCCTTATGCTTTTTCTTTTTTTTAGACGGCACGGACAATATGGGGTGCATTCCGCGTGTATTCCGTGGGGGTGTGTTCCGTGAGCGTCTAGGACGCATGAACAATCCTAAATCCCTTGCTTCCGCGTAAAGTGCGGAGCGTGACGCCACATCAGTTGGCGCCGGCGCCCGGGGCCATGCGGATGGTTCCGGCTGTACTGCTCCCTACACTGCTTCATTGTGGACAGCTCCTTGGCTCGCCCCTTGTTGCGCTGTGGGTGCTTGCACTGCTCCATTACCGACGGTTCCTTGGCTCGCCGCCTGACGAGACTCTCTGTTAGCTGGATGACTCTAATAATAATTTTATATTGCAACTATCAAAACTGGATTGAACTCGAACCGCATTCTACGTGTAGCTGGCTGTATGGCCCATGGCCAGTATCGCAACGTATGGGTGTTTAGTAATCTAAAAGTTAAGTCGGGGGTGTTCATTATTTCGAGCAGTATACCCATGAATAGCTGGGGCCTGATAATCCCGGACCCACCGCGATTTCTTTTACATAGGTAATTTATATAATGACGCCATGGTATACTAGCCATACTATGATGGGAGGATGATCCATGAGACAGGCATAGGATGATAAGCCCCAGCGACGATAAGTAAACGCTAAACGCCGTGTACGCCGTGTACGCCTAACATAACAAGATTATCCGGTTCACAATGAGCCAACTTTGCCATAATTGACTGCATTCAAAGTAGGTACTTCCACGCCTTAAGCACCAGCAGGTATTGCAGGCCACGAACCTATATTGTAGTTTATTTTAACGCGATGTCCCAGTCCGAACCGATAGCGACTCGCGGGTTCCGTACAATTGCGGCATTGCCAGAGTGCAAAACGTCCACAGGCACTCCATTAACCGTGGCGGAATTGGCCAACAAACCGTACACAATAATGCGCTCTATAGGCACGCTCGCGAACGGCGATGAGGATGTGTGCCGCACGCGGCCGGACAGCACATTGTTGTGCAGCGTCACATCAGCAACAACAAAATCGTTGTTCAAATACTCAAAACTCTCGCCATCATCAACATAGATATGTCCCTTAGCCGTACCGTCAGCGCCAACTGCGACCAGTAAAGTATAAGGATCGTTCTTCATTAGTGCTGATGAACGCCGCTTACGGTCTTTACGGAACACGATGGACCCCCCACGAACAAACACGGGGATTCCATCCTCGATGTTAGCCACATTAACCGTAACACTGGACTTTTGAGGCAGCTTAGCACCGCTAAAGTAGTCGTAAAAGACTTCACCTTCCGGTAGAAGCACATCAACGGTCTGAGCGCCAGCCTCTACAACGGGTCTAACTAGCAAGGAACTGCCCAGCATAAACTGGTTTTCCTCGGCGGCAAACCGTTTAGACTCCGGGTAATTGTAGTACATAGGCACGACAATCGGCTGCAGTTCCTGGTTCGCATCCCAAAACCGCGTGTAGAATTCTGGAAGCAGTTGGTACCTTAACTCGATAGATTTCCGCGTAGCAGTTTGCCAAGAGCCTTCCAGCAAATATGGCTCTCTGTATTTGGACTCGACGTGCGCGTGGGCCCTGAAAAACGGATAAAAAGCTCCGGCCTGGTACCATCTGGTAAGTAATTCGTCGCTCGGGTTACGGAAGAACCCACCAACATCAGCGCCCGTAAACGGGTACCCGCTGACCCCCATCGACAGAATCATTGGCGTTGCGGCCCTGAGGTGCTCCCACTCTGCTTGGTTGTCACCGGTCCATGAGGGGCCTAATTGTTGCGAACCAGCAAAGAATGAGCGCGTTAAAACAAACGGTCGTTGTGTGTTGCCGTAGCGCGCCTTCAGTGCCTCGTAAGTAACATTAAATATAGTGTGTCCGTAAACATTATGCACATCGCGGTGCTGCCAGCCGCCATAATGCAGAACACCTTTGTGTGCTGTGGATTCCGAACCGGAAAACACTGAGGGCTCACTCATGTCGCTCCACAGGTACAAGTTCCGGGCATACCCGCCCAGTTTCGTGCCCAGTTCGTGGAATTTCGACCAAACTGCCTGCAATTTTGGATTCAAAGTATCAATCCATGCAGACTCGCCGGGCCAGCAGTGCGCCAAATAAGTTTTGGTGCCACTCTTGTCTTTCAGCAGCAAATCATCGTTCAGAAGTTCAGTATAAACTTCATAATCGCTGCGAGCTTTGATGTGCGGATCATTCAACACCACCAGTTTCCGCTGCGTTTCATTTAACTTGTTCATCATCCCCTCAGAATCGGGGAACTTAGCCAAATTCCACGCAAAGTAGCGGCGGTCATCCGTCCATTCAATGTCAAGCCAGATAACATCATAAGGGAAATTGTGCGCGTCCATTTGTTTGTGAACTTCTAAAAGCTCATCCTGGCTCATATAGTTCCACCGGCACTGATGGTACGCAATGGCGAACTGCTGCGGAAGCTGGGAAGTGCCCGTTAACTTCCCGTAGCTTGCCAGCACATCACGAGGTTGGTCGCCAACTAACACAATCACATCAAGTTTACCCGTTTCGCTCATTAAATGCGCCGAGCTGCCCTGATCTGTATTGGCAATGTCTACATAGGTGTCAGCCGCGTTCAGCCAGAACACGCCAGCAGCATGCCCTGGTTTATTAGCAGTTAGCAATGGAATTGCACCGTACATTGGCATCGGACTGTGCGTTTCGTACTCGAAAATATCCACATTAAATAACCGGTACGGTTCAGCCTTAGTGGTGTCGCGCAATTGCAGCGAATCCGCGTGCTCGGGGATACCATAAAGGCCCGAATAATCAACAAAATGGGCATCTAAGCCAATACTCTCCGGACCTCGTACACGCACGTCCGTGTACTTGTCAAAAGTGTCCTCCCACAATTCAGTAGGATCAGTGTCGGATTTGCGCCGTAAATGCTCGACATTTAGCAAACTCTGTTTGTTTAACACGACTTGCGGCTCGCCATTATGCGCAACTGTTAGCCTCACTGTTTTCAGGTCTAAAGTTGCAGTGTTTCCCGCACCAAATGCCACAACTACACTGTTCGCATCATGTTTAACTATTGCAGGCGCCGTTACGCGTGTAACGGGCTGCAAGATCAGGTCGGCAGGATCGAACCTTTCGGTGTTCAATTTACTGGCCAGTTCTTCTTCGATATAGTCATATTTACGGCCGGCCTCGTCGAGAACGAATCGCACGGCTTCATCACAAATTACTTCGAGTCTGAAGGGCAAGTGCACTTTGCCATCAATGGCAGCCACAGCAGCATCGAATTCGTCGCTGGTAAGCTGTTTAGTGACTATACCGGTGATATTTGCGGGGTTACGAAGGTTGAGCGACTCTGAGTCGATTTCATACACATTTTGGGGAGCAAACTCGCGGTTGCGTACACAGAAAGGATTCTGGTCGCACCGCTTGAACATCCATTCTTTAACGCCAAGGCAGAAATGCGCGTGGAGCGCCAGCAGCACGAGCAGCCCGTGCACCATGAAGAAGTCCTTACCCGTACTGAGAACTTTATGAGCACTGCTGCTAAGGGGCCAGACGTAGGTGCAATGTGTGAACTGATTTATTTAGATGATTTATTTGTACGTTGTAGTTAATTTATGAGATGCTATAGGCTTTGTATGAGCGCTGCGCTTAGTGGTGCGATGTCCACGGGTGCTATGTATGGGCGCCATGGTAAAGCGTGCGTATCGAAGAGCTCGGTTAGCCCTGCACGCGCTGTGAAAGTTTATATCTGAAGTTAAATCGTCATAAACTAGCTTCTGGCTTGTCCGGCCATGTCGCAGCCAGGTCACCACATACCGATATGTAGCCATGAAACCAAATTGCCACACCCCTCCACTTGACACTGCCCGCCAACGCGCAGCATTGCAAACAAACCACACGAAACACTGTGTGTGACACAAGGTAAGCCCGTAAGCCACCGTTTAACTCAACTTAAATCACCGTAGAGCACGCTACAACACCGTACCGCACCGTACAGCGTACAAGAGTGTCACTAAGCAGATCACACAAACAAATTCACGTACGACCAGCTTTATTTCACGCAATTGTCTCCTCCCACTGAATTACCAACCTCACAACCGCCGCAGTGCCGGCTGGGCACCGATGTGCCAATTACCCCGGTTTCCCCCACTTGGGACGGGAGCCCTCGCCCTCGGGCAAACATGCTCGCCGTTATCTCCGGAGGCTCGCAAGGTCTCGGATTAGCATTGGGCCGGCTGTACGCTGAACGAGGCTGGCACGTCGTGCTTGTTGCACGCACTGAATCTAAACTAAGGGCTGCCGTAGACGCGTGCGGTAGCTCTAAAGTTCGCTACGTTGCCGCCGACGTCAGCATCCCTAATGAGTGCGTACGCGTGTTTAAAGAGATCGGAGATGTTCCTGATGTTGTTTTATGTTGCGCTGGCGCTGCCCAACCGGGTTTGTTCTTGGATATGCCCACGGACGACTTGGCTCGCAACTTACGGACTGTTTACGACACAGCGCTGTATTTCTCGCACGCGGCATTACGCGTTATGGCCGCTGCACCAGACAAACACAACGTTCGCCGACATTTGGTTTACTGCTCGTCAACGGTGGCGGTATTCCCGTTCATTGGGTATGGTGCATATGCACCGGCCAAGGCGGCAATTCGCAGTTTGAGCGATATTGTACGTCAGGAGTGTGTGGAACACAACATCCGCGTAACGCATATTTTACCGGGAACCATGGACACTGAAGGGTACGCCAAGGAGGAATTGTCCAAGCCGGCAATCACGCGGCAAATTGAGGGGCCCAGCAGTGCGAGGCAGCCGCACGACGTTGCGAAGCAAGTTTTAAGGGATATGGATTCGGGACATGATACTATTTATACCGACACGGTCTCGTGGGTTCTCGGCAGCATGATGATGGGCTCGTCACCGCGGGCTGGTTTAGGATTCCTCCAAACGCTTGTGGGCGTCTTGCTCGCACTGTTGGGGCCAATAGTGAGGTGGGCTATTGAGCGAGATATTAAGAAGGGGGCTCGTAACTAGCTGCGCTATCAGTGAGTGCACTTGCTACAAGCTACGACACAATTGGTGTACATGAGGTAACTGATATGAACGAACTACCTACTTGTGAGCTACCCACTTTCACTATTTTATGACCTACTTTGGGGAGCTAATTTCGTTCACACTTCGTCGGCTACTCTGTCTCCACTATTTCGTCAGCTACTGTCAGTTGTCTACTTTTACGAACTTCAGCTTAGGTGCGATCTACTCTCATGATTGATTCCAATTTCGAGGCTGGTTCGATGCTGGTTTCTGCTGATTTGATGCTGTCCGTGAGTTGTTCTTGTCATCGGCCTAAACCTCGTGGTTCCGCTATTTTGTGAGCGAGTACACGTAGTTAAAACCGCTGATGACCTCGCGGTTCCACAGATCCACAATGGTGTCGCGCAAACTTTGGGTTTGCAAATCAATGGCGTCAGTGTAAGGCCTTATAACGCGGGGGCGGTCGCGGGCCACATCGTCGGCCCTTCGTAGCTCTCGAGTTATGGAAACCGTGTTCTGACGCATCACAGCCGCGCCGGTGTACACAGCGGACAGGCCAACCACGACACCGGCAAGAAATCCGTACACCCGTCCCATTGGAGATATGCTACCCTAACGCCCTGCCCTGCTGATCCCCAGCGGGAAACTCATGTGAATCACACCAAATTGTAACTTATTTCGAAAAAAAATGATGTAGTTTTATTTTATTTTATGTGAGTGTGTTTTGTGCTGCGGGAGTGTGCGTTTTGTTGAGCGTGCTCGTCCTAAGCGGGCTACATTCACGCCTATGTGTCACGGTTGGCAAGATACGACATGTCGTCACCCCACTACCTTGGTATGCTACATGAATACGCTGTTCGAAGTTTTAGAATTCTACACGCAATATCTGGTATATAGTTGGCGATATGGGCAATATGACTGCAAAAATGGGTCGAACTCGAACCGCATGAAATCCTACGTGCAGCTGGCTGTATGGCCCATGAATAGATATAGGTGCGCTTAGTAATCTAAACGTTTAGTCGAGGGTGTTCATTATTTCGAGCAGTATACCCATGACTAGCTGGGACCTAGTAAAGTAATCCCACACCCACCGCGAGGAATCTGTCGAAAATTCTGAAAAATCGAATTTATCCTCCATTGTACTGACAATGCCTTTAATTTATTACTGCGAAGAAATAATGGCTAGGACACCTTTTTATTTATAACTCAAATTGAGGATCAGAACCGTAGAAGGTGTTCATATGCACGATAGGGAGTTTGCACTTTCGGCTCTATAATACGTTCAGATTGTAACACCACGAAGTAATTATTTGTATCATTGTAGCCGAATGACTTCTATAATAATTTTATTCTTGAACCTAGGTCATTAATGCAGTTATATATGGAGAAACCGTGAAAGTTTTGAATATCAGCTGAAATTTTTGATACTGGGCGGGGATTTCACGAGAATGGCGTTTGGGCCCAAGGGATAGCCAGAGTGTAATAGAAATTCACGGTGAATGTTTGGGATAGGGTTGTATCGGTATCATGTGTGTGGGACCTCGCCTGATTTCCGTGTGACGTCTTTTGGGACTACCTCGCCCCCTACTTGACTTGCTTTTCGTATGGATGGATCTCCTTAATCTGTTCTATTATGATAGCAGCATAATTCTACACGCAATTACTGGTATATAGCTGGCTTCATGGGCTATATGACTAGCAAAAATGGGTCGAACTCGACCCGCATGAAATCCTACATGTAGCTGGCTGTATGGCCCATGATTAGATGTATGGGTACTTATAAATCTTGTAGTCGGGGGTGTTCATTATTTCGAGCAGTATACCCAAGGTCACCACACTACTCCAGTTGCTTCTAGAAACGGATGAATTTCCTTAATATGCTCTATTATGATGGCCGCATACTTATACACGCAATGTCTCGTATATAGCTGGAGATATCGCCCCCCTACTTGACTTACTTTTCGAAACGGATCGATTTCCTTGCATGCCATACTATTTTTAGCTAGCACAGAGCTGCCTGTCTGATTGCGTTCAATGATAAGTGTGCCGCAACCTCTTGGTATTTGCAGTTTACTGTATCAGTGCCGTGCATGTAGCCCTTCCGTACCCTGATCCGTCACGGACCGCGGGCCGACATTTCCTTATCACCATGTGATTTGGCTTGATAAGGGCAAGGGTCGTATCTCCACCGAAATCCCGTATACGAGCGCATAATTCCCGAAGCTGTGCCACATACCAAAATGTCGTTGGTACAGGACAGTGAAAAGGACCGCGAAAAGCTGGATAAACTCGATGGCAAGTTAACTGACTCGGTTCACAGCATTGACCTTGCTGAAGTCGGCAGTGTTACTGAAATCCACCTTGATACCGTGGATGATGCGGCTAAATATGCCAGCGCTGAAGGAGAACCGCTGCCACCGGGAATGGAGCGTAGGCTCCGGATTAAATCCGACATCTACGTAACTGCGTTTATGGGGCTTGTTTACAGCATGCAATTCGCTGACAAGACACTGAATTCCGCGGGAACAACAATGAATTTACGCGAAGATTTGGGAATGATGCAAGGATCTGGTTACAGCTGGACAGGATCCGCATTTTACCTTGGGTACTTGGTGTTTGTGTTCCCAATGAGTTATTTATTGATGAAGTTCCCATTGGCCAAGACTACAGGCGCCATTGTTGCAATTTGGGGGGTCACGATCGCGTGCTCTGCAGCCTGCCAGAACATGGAAAGCTTTTTGGCCATGCGTACACTGTTGGGTGTGCTCGAATCGGCAATTTTGCCTGCATATGTGGTGATCACCTCGCAATTTTATACTCGGGAGCAGCAGTTCTCGCGGACACTTTGTTGGTTTGCCATGAACGGGTTCGGTTTAATGTTCGGCAGTCTTATTGGCGTTGGTTTACTGAACCGGCAGCATCTGCCCATGCACGGCTGGCGCCTGCTCTACATCATTATGGGCGTCATCACAATCGTTTTGGGCACCGCATTCGCCTTTCATATGCCGAACACCCCCTCAGAAGCTTGGTTTTTTACGGATGAAGAGAAGAAATGGCAAGTGGAGCGGATTCGCCATAACCAACAAGGTTATGGTAACCACAAGATCAAGTGGTACCAAGTCAAAGAGGCGTTTATCGACATTCACACGTGGCTGTACTGCTTCGTGGTGCTGTGCAACAATGTTCCAAATGGCGCCATCACCACGATGCTAAACTTGCTGCTGGCAGACTTCCACTATCTCGGCAAGATGTCGTTGCTGATGGGTTTACCCAGTGGAGGCGTGGAGATGGTCGGGTTATTTTTGTTCGCGGTGCTTTCCAGTTACATATTTCCTAAACGACGAATGTACTGGGGCATCGGTGCCTCGGGGCTCTGTGTAATGTGCTTGTGTTTGTTGGCATGGTGCCCCAATCGTAATGGCCAGTTGGCCGGGATATACCTCACGAGCTGCTTTATGCCGATGGCATATGTGGCAACAATCTCATGCATCGAGTCTAACTCCGCGGGTCACACAAAGAAAGTGACTACCAATGCATTGATGCTCATATTCTACTGCGTTGGTAACATCATTGGTCCGCAAACGTTCAAGACGAGCGAGTACCCTGCGTACCCATCGGGGAAAGCCGCAATGGCGGTGTGTGCTGTCATTTCGTTCGCACTGAATATTGCTATTCTTGTTTCTTTTAAGGTGCGCAATCGCCTCAGGGATCGCGCCAACAAGAAACTGCCTTCGAGTATTGTCAATGCGGAGTTTTCCGACCTTACCGATATGGAGAATCCTGAGTTCCGCTACGCTTTATGATATATACCTGTTTAAGTTTTGTTTATTGTGATTCGTTATGTACACGGTCCGGCTGGTGTATGATGTGCCACCTTATGTACGTTTATTGGTCTCCTGCATAGTTTCCGATGGCTCCGCAGTGAGTGGTGTTAAACTTAGCCGCACGCGGAACCGCACACGGTAATGATGGATCTTTTGCTTTTGAAGCGGGTCAGACTCATTTGTAGGTACATACACAGGTTCTGAATCCAACTTATTTGCTTGATAAACTTGTGGGTGCCGGCTAAGCAGCTCGCGCTTCACACTTTCCACGACTTCCGTTGTGGTGACGGTAAAGTCGCCGCTGTTCATTATATGCACAACATTGCCCTCTTCGCAGCTTTTTACGGCATTTGATACACAAACGGTTAATTTGCCATGCCGCAAAACGTTGGGAATTGCGAACTCTGTGGCCATTGAATGGCCTTAACTCCCCGCGAGTATGGCAGTGCTCAGCCGTGGGACCGACCACAGCGTGTGCCCTTATCCCGCCCGAATTTTTCACTCGGCCCAATACTAGTTAAACATGACCGCGGTGAAATACGATTTGACTGCAAAGGTCACGCCGTTTTTGGATGAAAAGCTGCAAATTAAAATCGATGAGTTCAACGGCGTGTCTCATACCGCCTCCAGTGCCCCCGCGGAGCCTGCTCCAGCTAGTGACGAGGTGAGTTTAGCTTCGGCTCAGAGCCTTTATTCGCAGGGCAAATACGCCGAGGCGTCGGAAATCTTGTCTGTTTTAAAAAGTAAAGTCGATCCTGCCTCTGACGAGTACGAGTCGATTGTGTGGGGTAAACTAGCTGCAGATTTGTTGGCGAATCCTGACCCCCCGAAAACGGAATCTACCGTGAAGGCTGAAGAGGAAGAAGAGCCTGAACCTGCTGTTAATGAAGGTACCGAAGCAACTCCTGAAGCTGGTGGTGAAACTGCCTTGTCGGCTCCCTCCAGTGCTGCCACTCCGTCAGCGGCCATTTCAGCAGAAGACGATGTGGTTTTACAAACTTTGGCGTTGGCCCACGAGATGTTGGACCTCCGCCGTTCATCAGACAGCATTAAACAATTGAACCGCCGCGCGTGGCTCATCCACTGGTCACTGTTCGCCTATTTTAATGGCCGGCTGCCGAAACTCGTGGATACTTACTTCGCGTCGCAGTATATGAGCGTTATTCACGCTGCTTGCCCCTGGATTTTGCGGTATGTTGTCGTTGCAGTTATCGTCACGCACCCGCGCACTTCGCGGTACAGCCGGCGCGTTAAGGACATGATCCGCGTGGTTCAGCAAGAGATTTATGAGTACACTGACCCCGTGTTGCAGTTGGTGCAGACGCTATACATTGATTACGATTTCAACAGCGTTGCCGAAAAGCTTGAGGCTGCTGCAGAAACTTTGAAAAATGATTATTTTGCCCATGACTTGGTGGACGAGTTTGTGGAGAACAGCCGCGTGTTGATTGCCGACACTTACTTGCGTGTGCATGAACACGTTCCAGTTGCTTCATTGACCAAGACATTGGGGATCAAGGAGAATGCTGAGGAGTGGATTCAAAGGTACATTCAGAGCAAGCAGGAGGCGAAACTCGATGCTGCATTTGATGCCGAGAAGGGTACCGTGCGTGTAACATACTCCAGGCCTTCCATTGTTAACCAAATAGTTGACAAGATGAAGGGCATTGACCAGCGCGCCCACCAGATCCAGCAGCAGCAGTCCAAGAAGTCCGAGGCCGCCGAGGCGCACTAATTATTTATGCCTACATAGTTTGAACTCAATGAATGCTTTCAGCAAGGGTTTTATGATCAGTCAGAGACCAAATTTCGAACTTTTTTTTTACCAGGATCAGGTAGATCGCCAGATGTTAAAGATCGACCCCTGAGCTGGAATGGCTAGGAGCTCTATAAAAGTAATAAGACGATATAAAGCTACATACGATGCCACCTGCTAGGTAGCTGGGTGTGATGTGTTGACTACATCAAGTTGTGGGGCCCTGTGTGTGATGAAGAAGCCCAGGGGGGTGTTTAAAGTCTTCAAGTGCCTACCTTCACTATAAGTATATAATAATAATAATAATAAATAAGCACAGGTCGCCTGAATTACAAGACACGTGACTTCGGTTACAGCGGTACCATGTATCGACCTATCCCCAGGATCTTCGCGTACCAACAACACTGCATATACCATGAACGCACAGCGGCGAAAAGGCCCCCGGCCAACGAAATTCAACGGCGCCAATGTGGCTAACGCCGTACGGGTACGAAAGAAAGGCAAGAGCCAGGTCCAGAGCGAGATCGACTACTACCAGCGCTCAACGAACCTGCTCATCAAGAAGATCCCATTTGCCCGCGTTATTCGCCAGATCGTGCTCGAAATTTGGGATGGCGAGAAAGAATTGTACTGGAAATCGACGGCTTTGTTGGCCTTGCAGGAGGCGGCAGAATGGTACCTCGTGTGTTTGTTCCAGGATGCCAATTTGTGTGCGCGGCACGCAAAACGCGTAACTGTAATGAACGAGGACCTTGCGCTGGTTCGCAGGTTGAGAGAACGCCATTAATTATTTAATTTATATACCACAAGCAGATTCATGTTACTTAAGTGAGGCACAACTGTACTGTAAGGCGTGATAAGACAATAATTATGTAGACAACGCGGCAATACGTGCGTCAATGCGGGCAATGTCTTTATTTGCACGAAGAGGAGCAGTGCTGTCGATGTTGGCCAGCAGTACACGCGCCCGCATAGCGATCACACGCGATTCGGGGGTCGGTATGCAGTGCTTGGCTTGCATCAGGATGCTGCGCAGCTCGTCACGGTACAAACTTTCTTCCTCAATGGCAAACAGCACCTCGTCGGGTTTATTGTAAGACTGCAAAGCGGCCTCCGCGTCCACGATCAGATTGTTGGCAAGCATACCAGCTAAAAACTGTCCGCTAATCTGTGCCACGAGCTTGGGTTCGCAAGCTGCAGCGGCTTCGGGGCCGGTTTCAGCGAATGCACAGTAAGTGGCAGCAGCAACATCACGAATACTTTCTTCTTCGTCACTCAGCAGTCTAAACAAAATGAAAAGCACAGCATCATGGGGCTGGCTGGGCTTGACGCGGTTGAGGTACGCGGCAATGCTGCGGACTGCACTATGACGGCTCTCCACGGGTGCATCATCGGCACTAAATAGCTGTAGGTATGCCATCCACTGCTCATTTGCAGCGCACTCTTCTCCCAACTGGTGCGAAAGCAGCACCAAAGCCTCCTCACGAACACTTAGCGGCCGGTTCTCACTGCACAATTCCAGCACCAAACTTTGGGGAATTGCGGTGTTCGCAAATTTTTGCAGCACTGCGAGGCATCGCACTTGAATATCTGGCAATTGCTTGCTGTTTTCAAGAATTGAGGTGGCAAGATTAACCGTCCAGTATTCTTGGGGGAGCTTCCGTAGTACTGGGGACCAACCAATCGCGTATTTCTCGACGTTATCAGCACCAAACTGTACTTGCTCGGCCTCAAACGTGGCAATTGATGGGTTCAGGTACGGCAGTTGCGGCAGCTCCTTGAGGCTAACCAGCCGTTTGAGACCGCCCAGCAGCACCCACGTTTTGTAGAGCTCAGTAGACGTCTCCATACACGGGTTGTTACGGAGTATTTGTTCAATTCGCGAGCGACTAGCTGCCCGCGTATCGTTTAAGTGCGTGGACTTCGCTAGCAATGCGTTGATGGCCAGGGCAAATCCGTGCATTTCGTTTTGATGCCGTGGATCCAGCCGGAATACAAACTCATGGGCAGCATCCCCGGCCACTTCGGCATGGGTCATCGCCTCAACGACACGAGCCGCCATTTCCCGCACTTTCCAGCTGGGTGACCCGAGCAAATTTACAATCGGGTCCCAGAACTCGGCCATTGCCGCGTCATCCGGACTCCTAGTTTGCAGTTGGGCAATAATAGCTAGTATGGGGAAAATCGCTTGCTGGTGGTCAGTATGCAATTGGTCGGGAGTGAGCTCGAGCTGTGACAGTAATATAGGCTTGATTGCACGATATCGCTGGAAGAATACTGATGCAGGCACTTCGAATGCCCGCACACCAAACAACCGTTTAAAAAGCGCCGTAAACAGCATTGCTGCACAGTTACGGAGCGACCACGAAACCGATAAGAACTGGTTTAAGTCGAGATGGAGAGCCCGCTCAACAAACTTTGCCGAGGCGCGCGTCAGATTAGCATCAGTGAGCACCGCTCGCAAGCAGTTCATGCCGTGAACCTGGGGCATTTCCAGTTCCTCGGCCTCGCCCTCAGCGAATGGTAGTTGCGCTAAATTAAACAGGGCCTCCACAATATCATCATCAAATTGCGCCGTTAATGTCGAGGTGATCAACATTGGCAATCCTGCCGACCGGCGCGTTACCGACCGGCTTTTCTCGCGCGATTCCAGCTCGCGGATCTGGCCCCAGGCAATTTGCAGAGCGTGCTCGGGTTCAATTTTAGCCAGAGCGATGTATGCCGGTGGTAGTGCTGAGAATGCACCCCAGTGCGTCATGTCGGCCAACATCGTCGCCATTGAATTCAGAAGCTGCTGTGAAGTCTTTGACGACAGCTCAACACTACCCACATTGGCAATATGTTCCAAAAGCAACGCCGATTCCTTGATTGCCTTCCAACAAAAGTTCAGCACCTCTTCTATGGATCCCTCGGGTGCCAGCGTCATCAAGGGGGGGCTACACACGCGCCAGACCTCCTGCACCAACGGGACCACCTTAAAGTCGGTGGTGGGCACGAGCCGCAACGCAATTAGGTAGCCGTGAATACTGTGCAAATTCAATGCAGTCTCAGTGGTGAGCTCGAGTGTGCCCAAGATCTCGGCTGCCGCTGCCAGTTCATGCTGTAACCTGGTAACAATGCGATTGCCCAGTGGTACAGATGGATCTCGGCTATACACAAACTCGAGAATGCGCGCACCGGCATCACCACCCCGACTGGTGGCCAGCAATTTAAACGCCATATCCTCGATTTCATTACGATGCTCATCCACAATGGCCAAATGGGGCACCTTGGCCAACACCTCGACGCATGATTGGCGAATATCAGCAAAATCAGAAACCACGCCATTGACCAACCCATCAACCAGCTTTTTGTGCCTTTCATCGTTGAATACTTGAGGCAAATACGCGGCAAACGTTTTTAAAAGCCGCATGGCCGTGGCCAAAAACCGGTACGGCGTGCCCGGAGCCAGGCTCTGTGCCGACCATTCCATAACAAACGTCACCAGTTTGGTTGTGTCCGACTTTGACGTTTCTAATCTAATAAGTAGATTCCGCAGCCCGCTGTACACATCTGATCGTGACTTAGGGTGGCCCTCCGCGAACAATGCATCGGCATTCTCGATAATCAAGTCACATACCAAGTCGGGAACCGGTTGCGTGAGCTTGCGCGTGCAGCTGCACAATAGATTAAACGCATCGAATCTCAGCTGCTTGTCGGGGGCCCTGAGGCACGCCCGTACGACCGGTGACTCGCATATCTGAGCACTGACCTCTAATTTGGCCTTTAGAGCTGCTTTCAGCACCCCAATTTCAACGTTTGCATTGCTGAGTGGTCGACACAATTCATAGAATTCCGCAAACACCCTTGACGCGTCTCTGTGCTGTTTGAGCATCGGTTCAATGAAATAAGTCATGATCATATGGTAATGCTCATTCACTGCAATGTACGGTTTCGTCAATTCAAACCATTTCGCAGGTGGCTCGGTGATCAGCATGGCAAGCAAACACCGGCCAATCAATCCACTGCGGCTCGGCTCGGCAACTAACGCTGCAATGGCCGTGGGAAAGAAATCAGTGGGCAAAGCCGCATGTAACCGCACAGCATTGCCTGGAGAACTACGAGCAAAGCATTCTAAAGTACCATAACAAATCCGTGGATCGTCTCGTGAATATTGAGCTGCATGCCGCACCAACTCATCGAATTCTGGATCATTATTGTCCACAAGATGTTCCCGCACCGCCAGCGAGCTTTGCAGAAACTTTTTAAGAAAAACTATGTATTGCGGACCACCTTGCGTCCAGCGATCAATCACCAATCTGATTAATTTTCCCAATACACTTAAATCAAGAGTAGTTAGCACCGCTCGCTGGCACCGCTGTGCCCAAAGGCTGCACGTCTCAGCAGCATCGTTTTTGTTAAGGTCGGTGGCATATAAAAATGTTTCATAAACGGCTGGCAGTTGTTCACCAAGCCATTGCTCGTTTTTAACGCGCCTGCGCGATGCCAGCTCCTCTTTAAGCGGCATTTACCTGCACCTCCCCGAACTGGAAAAAATTAGGTAACTTTTCACTGCACAGCCCAGAAGGCAGCCTTAGCGTGCCAATAACCAGCTTTTTTTTAGCGTGCGACCTACAAAAATAGTCCCGTAAACAACATTAAACGGCATATATAAACTATGTACATTATGATTTCTGCAGCAGCGGGTTTGGTCGCCGTTCAATGGGTGCCCTCTGCTTTGTAACCTCGGCCACCGACTGCTGGCCCTGCTGAATGTCGGCAAAATATTTCGACCGCATTTTCTCAACTTCTTCTTCGAACTCTTGTTTTCGTTGTGCGGTGCGCGTGATTTTCTTTACGTTTTTCAGCGTGTAAACATTGAGGGGCTCGCCCAAAGCAGTTGCCCGCGCCACAGCCTTGGCAGTAAGGGCAAACCGCATGTCGCGCTTGCCATCCACCAATTCCAAGATCGATTGCGGTGCGTTGTCGCCCAGCCGAGGCTCTAATTTGAGGATCCGCGTGTACCCGCCATTAAAATTAGCATAACGCGCAGTTAACTCGCCAGTAAGTTTAGTAAACAGCTCCTGTGGTTTATAAAAATGGCTTTGCAGCAGCTGCGTTTGCCGTTGCACGTCTTCGCGCGCTTGAACGCCGCGCTGCGACTGTAAGCGTTTAGCGGCAGTTATGACGCGCTCAACGGCGGTCTGCGCCTCCTTGGCTTTTGCATGAGTGGTAATGATACTCTCGTGCTCCAAAACATTGGTTACGAGGTTGCGTAACAGCGACGCGCGGTGCCTAGCGGACTCAGTAAGCTTTCGATGGACCATTGATGAATTTGTCAGGGCAAGGTCCTTTTAGGTCAGATCTCAAACACTGGCAGTTCAACAGCACTCGGTGGGGCTCTGCTAATCTTGAACTACACATATGCGTGAATAGACTGGAGATTGTATGAGCTGACCGCCTTGTGCGGCGTTGGAATTGACCTGGCTTGAGCATAAAATCAACTGTTTGATGCCGTTTTTTTTGTCAGTGATAACCGTGCCGAGACCAGGGACCTCAATAATAAACCTTTTGGACATTAATTACATGTTTCCGCTGTAAATCCTGCATAATCTAAAGAAGTGCATACAACACACCGTGGTCTGCAATATAACGGAGTAGTAAATTTTTAGGGTAGTGGTATCGTGCAGGTCATATGCCCTGGTGGCTGCAGGTAGGGTCACGTGCGTCATCTACTGACGTGCAACAAGAAGCATACACATGCTGGTAGTCCAGAAAATGCTAAATATACAACAACCACAAATAATATACACATAACCCTACTTTTCTTCCTCGAGTCTGTTTTTGTGACGCTTTTCGTTCGCGAGCCTGTTGGTTAAACGCTCGACCAGCACGGCTTTGGGCCCGCGAGCCACCTCTCCTAGCTCCTGCAGCGCCCAGCGGAGATCTGGAACAGTGAAGGCCGGCAAAATACGCTTCCTGACGGCCTCCCTGTATTCTTCAAGATTACTGTGCCGAACATAGCGCGGTTTACGGGCGGGTTTGCGGTGTTTACTCGGTCGTGCATCTTCATTAGGCTGGAGCTGGGCATTAATCAATTCACACAAGTGTGACGTCTTCTTATTGATCTTTCCATAGTTAGGCTGAGTGGGATCCACCAAGGGCATGCGGTACGCCGCGTCATCCACATTTGTGCCCAGCGCAAAATCGCTTAAAACCTTGGCGGAGTGTTCAGCAAGAGGATCAGCGAAATGATCCGGATTAAACCCACGCATGTACGCAAACCGTTTTATTAGTGTCTTAACTTCATCACTAGCAATTGGCTCAATCGACTGCGGCAGCTCGCGGACCTCATCCAGGCTTGGAAGCGGCACAAAATACAGCCCGCACTGGGTTGACGGTACCCCATTCCACACGCCGGTATGAAACGCAAAGAGCAGCCCCATGCGGGGAACTTGCATCTTTGCATGGTGCAGTGCAACACCAACTTTCTGCCCCCGTACCATCGATCTGTGCAGAGAGGAAAATGCACGTATTGAATTGGCAATTCGACGTTCAAAAGGTACCAACAGCGTTGCTGTGCTGATACGCAGCCTTATTAGGTTTTTACATTGGGAAACCGGCACAAACTGGTGAATAATAACGGAGTCTGATTCAATGGGAGTAAACTTTCTCAATTCAGCCAGATCTTCAGGCGAAACTTCCACCTCATTGTTGCTGCTTAGATCGAAGCGATATTTCACATCAGGTTTAATGTCGCTGAAACTGCGCCGCACCGGTTCTAATCCGTGCTCGTCATGACTATAAAGATGCGGGGATAACCATTGGTACTTAGAAATTATCCGGTACCCGCGAATTTCTAATTTGAGGCTGCTTAATTGCAGCTCGCCATAGAAATGAACGGGTTTGCGCTCGCTTTTCTGCAGCACCAAATTGAGCAGATCGTCGTCGCTCAATTCGCTAACACCAACGGCTTTAAGCGATATATTGTATTCTGTGTCCTGCATAGACGGCGGAAGGTACGCCAATTGGGACCAGAACTCGTGGGGTGACCAAATTAATCTGTCTGAAAGAAACAGCGGCATAATAAGCACACCGGTATTCACGAGCGTTGCCGATAATTTCTGGGCCTTTGAAAGTTGAGGAGGATTACTGTCGGCAGTAATAATCACGAGCCGGTGCAGACCTTCGATGTTCGTAAACGCATGAGTTGCGTACTTATACATGTTTAAAACGCTTGGTTGGCCAACGCATTGAAGGTTCTCGCCATTGGCATAGTTCAGCAGCTGTTTCATGTCATCGGTCGTGGATTCCCGAAGCGGCATAACCTCTAACAAGTTGGGGAATTGAGGATTTGATGTGTCCGCTGCATTGTACACAAATACGCCCACGCGACAGTTCGGGTTGGGCTGAAAGTGTAAAATGCATCGGTACACGGCGTACAACACAGATTCCAGCAAATCTGGCGGCAGCGTCGCGTCCACAGCATACAGAACCGCGTCGCTTGCGTCTTCCGAGGCTACCATGAGGGCCAGGGTTCGCACCTAACCCCTGAATAACCAGTTAACGTGGGGTGGGGATTGAATGTATGCGGTTTCAATGTTTCGAATCCTGAACGTGCTCAAGTTAATCACCATAATGGTGAATTTGAAGGCAATTCAATCCATCTTGAGTGCCTTTTTAAACTTGCTTGTTTGCATTTCCTATTTAGAAGGATCCGTGGAGGTTAATTCAACCTGCATATAGCTAGTATAATCAGTTCCACATTTTAACCGAAAGATATTCATCAGTCACTTTTGCAATTCGTTAAAGTATATATATATCGAAATGGAATGTTCTAAGTACTCTCAATGTCAAGGCATACTTCCTATGTCACTTGATCAAGATGCACACCTCCTATTATTCACGAGCCCAGCTGGAACTGGTCACGCGCAGTGTGATCGCAAAGCAGCATTGCCACCGGTTACAACGCATTGCAGATCACATTCAATTCATAACTATCAATGAATTTAAATAACTAAATGAATTGAATAAATTGAAGTATCACCGCTGAGGGCACACGTGACCAGAACTTTATGATTCGCAAGCTGAGCACGGCGGCCCCCGCTGGCAACCCCGCCGAAATGGCACATTTCGCGGAGTTGGCGAAGTCATGGTGGGATCCAAACGGGTCACAGCGCATTCTGCACAAAATGAACCTGATGCGCGTCGATTTCATGCGCGAAACGCTGGCTCTAAACAGGTCAGGAGCTCCCGGGTATAATTTTGCACTTTTACCGGCCAATTTACAGCCCCCAACTGTTTCAAAATCACATAAACTTGATGTACTCGATATTGGATGCGGTGGTGGCCTACTTAGCGAGTCCATGGCGCGGCTGCCGTTTGTGAACAGCGTTTTAGGCGTGGATGTGACCCCCGAAGTAATTGAGGTTGCGAACCAGCACAAACTCCGGGATCCGCTGCTAAGCAACTTGAAGTATGAACTACGCAGTGCTGAGAGTTTAAAGGACCAGCAGTTCGATTTAGTGACGATGTATGAAGTGCTCGAACACGTTGACGACCCGCGCACAACTATTGATACTGCTCTCAATTTAGTTAAACAAGGCGGTTGGCTGTTTTTAAGCACGATTAATCGCACACTGGCAGCGTACCTGTCGACAATTGCGTTGGGCGAGTACGTGCTGCGCGTCGTGCCACCGGGCACGCACACGTGGTCAAAGTATATTAATATTAACGAATTACGGGAGTACATTGAACAAACGCATGGGAAACAATGGCAGATTGCACGGGCACAGGGATGTATTTATGTACCGACGCAGGGCTGGGTGCGATTCGATGACACGAGCAAAGGTGTTAACAAGCTGCTGAACTGTGCCATTGGTGAGGATGGCGGGAACTATCTGCTGGCATGTCAGAGACAGTAGATGGTTCTACAGTAGTATAGGATACATGGACTATGTAGACACTTTATGAGCACAGACTATATGCCATAAGATATGTATATACACATAGATCGTGTACTCGCCATGATGAGTCCCCGTGTACTCAATGGTACTTAATGTGGCAATGCTTACAGCTGTTGACCACGGAAGAATTGTGCCACAAGCATAAGCCCAGCTGCTGAAAAGCCTCTTTTAGAAATGCACAGACTGGGTGTACACAAAGGGTGCGTGTACGTTCATTATAAATATTAAGTGGTGATCGGGTTCTCCTCCTCCTCAACAAACTTCGGTGGTGCCGGTGCCTCCTCAGTGAGGTAACTGGGAACCGCCTCGGGATCTTCATACTGCATTTCCGTGCCCAAAGCTTCTAATTCAGCATCCAATTCGGCCTCGTCGATGTCATCAGGAACAGCATAGCTCCGAGCCATTGTGCTCTGAATCTCCTCGTTCATCTCCATCAATTCGGCCATTTCATCTTGCATATCCTCCACTTCGTCCAAATTCAGTTTGCCATACTGTTTTTTCAGGTTTTTGTTCGCTGCTTTCATGGCATTTATCGAAATCATGTTGTTTCGCATGCTGTCCTGAACTATAGTGGTTTGCTCCATGTTCCAGCTTTGAGCTTCCATTTGATCGCGCATTTGCTCAACTTGCTTTCGCTGTTTGAGCAGGTTTGCGGCCCGTTTTTTAACGCTTTGTTTCATAGGACCCTCGCGCATCGTCGCTAATTTCTGCTGCAAAGTGGCGAGCTCGCCATTGATTTTGGCAATACGGACATCTAGTGATGAAACGTGCGTTTGCGTGCCGTTAATGGCATCGTCTAGTGTCGGCTGTGGCGCTTTTGACCGGGCCCCAAACAGCCGATTCATGTGCGGTGGCGGCGTTGTGCCCTAATCTTGACCCAGCGACTCCCTGGGCACCAATGCGGGGGGAGGCTGCAGGCACCACACCACATTAGGGGTTTGCTACGAGTGTATAGAGTGTACATTAACAAATTAAAACTTACTTGGACCTGTGTAGTGGGAGCTCATTCGGCCGTTTTAACGAACTTGTCGGTAAGCCGTCCTGTAGGTAGTCACAGACGCCGCTCATCGCCATATGGGCAGGGCAAGGTACCCTCAGGTCTGGAAAACTGGCTGGGCCCGTACCCCAGTACGTGCACCGAAGCTGCACCCACTTCGCAGCGTTTAACTAACTGCTTAAAAGCTTAACCGAAGGCTCGCTGCCTTTTTTTTTTTTATTTGGTGCTTTGCAACCTTGTACTCTAAGCAACTCATTTCTCTTTGCTACCAAAACAAATGCCCGAAGCGTTGAAATTTGATGCGATCCCGGATGCCCTTGAGGCGTTCAAAAACGGTGACTTCCTGCTCGTTTTGGATGATGAAGGCCGTGAAAACGAAGGTGATTTGATCGCCAGTGCCGAGGATATGACCACCGAGAAAATGGCGTTTCTTGTGAAGCACAGCTCTGGTTATGTTTGCATGCCCCTGACCGAGGAGATTGCCGACAAATTAGAGCTGCCTTTAATGATCCCGCAAATGCAGGACCGCCATAAAACTGCTTACACCGTTACTGTGGATGCATTCGAGGGTACTTCCACGGGAATCAGCGCTCATGATCGCGCGTACACCGCAAGGAAACTGGCCGATCCGAACAGCACGGCAAAGACGTTTAACCGCCCCGGTCACTGCTTGCCGCTACGGGCGCGCGACGGGGGGGTGTTGGTGCGAAAGGGACACACTGAAGCCGCTGTGGATCTGTGCCGTTTAACCGGGAAACGGCCCGTGGCAGTGATTTGCGAACTAGTTAAGGACACTGATGGCAGCATGGCCCGCCGTGACGATTGCTTGAAGTTCGCCAAGTTGCACAATTTAAAAGCCATCACCATTGAGGCTCTGGCCGAGCACATTACAGCTAAACAACCCAAAACTGTTTAATGTAAATAATAACGAATAATTAGCGTTCACGATTATTGGTTCGATGAAATTAGCCCCGCGCGTATACGAAAATTATTGGAAAGGTGAGAACAAGTAAAAAATCAGAATTGGGGACAGAAAACGCGCGGGGATAAAGGGGAACTATTGAAAGCCTCACGACTGAGGTGTGGGCACAATGCAGGTTTCTAGGTCGGCACGGCGCTGCGTGCAGTCCTTGGAGTAGTCGAGTGACCACTCGAAAAGGCTCTTAAATTTGAGCTCGTAAGGAAGGGGCATGCCATTTGGCCGCATCTTTTCGTTCCAGAAAAGATCCTTTGCGCGCATGGCATCGCTGGACAATGCGAAATCAATAACAAAGCCAATATAACCCCTCGAAATCATCGGACGGACCTCAATGACCTCGCCGATTTGATTAAAAAGTTCTTTGATATACTGGGGCCTCAGCTCGCATTGAATTAGGTACGACCGCGTGTAGTCACGGTGTACATTGAGGCTTATTTTACGATAAAGCTCGAGGCTCCGAGAGACCTGGTTGGGGTTGCTATACGGCACATTATCAGTTAGTGCCGACAAAATATTATCTTGCAGCTGAACTGCGCGGAGCTCCTGGCCGTTTACGACAATTTTTCCGCTCAGTGTCAGATTCCTAAACACACATGCCTGCTCAGCAGTGCAAAATTCCAAGTATACGATCTTTTCGGGATGACCGCAAAGCGTTTTTACGGCCCTAAGGGGACCGACACTTACTTGAGACAAAATTGTCGATAACGACGTTGGTTGTGGTGCTGCCACCACCACAACTTGAGGAAATGAGGGCGAGCAAGAGTTGTAAAACTCCTGAATTAGACGCTGTTGTTTTTGTGAGTTCGTTTCCATTACACTAGGATTAAATGACGGCTGAATTGGCGTGACATATACCGGCACAGGTGCATTAGGTCCTAAAGGTACTGTCACATCGCAGGCAGACGGCTCCCCTCTACTCGGGGCTAGCCGATTTTTGAATGACCACCAATTCCGGCTCTTGACTTTCTTGCTTGCGGCACCTTGACTGTTAGCATCAGTTTCTATGAGAGGGTGTCGGGTATTATTAGTTCGGGAGTTGATATTAGCCATGATATTAATGAGGTCAGAACCGGAATGGTTTCGAGGTGAAATCGAGAAGTTACTGATAATTCGAATACATAATTTATATACATTGGAGCCACGGTAGGCCTGAGTTAACCTATCTCGATTGGCGCGTAGCAGGTACATGTCAATTTTCCAAGATGAGATACTCTCGGTTCAGTGCCCTAACCCACAATGTGCATGACCGTGAACCACGTAGTCTGACCCCTTAAATGATCCCCGTGGAACTACATAGCTGGTGAATATGAAACACATCACCACATATGACGAACAATGGCTTTATTGTGTGGCCAACCCTTTATGAAACAACCAAAGGTAAATTATTGTGGCCATATGCCCGTTATGTACAATTATTTATGCAAAGTATATACCTCCATGTCGACTCGTTTCTTGTTTCATTGCCTCGCGGAGTGCCATGGTTGCGTACTGCGATGACGCTAATCCCAGTTTGAGAACAACAGCGTTCTTGGCAGCCTCGTCATTACCCGGCTCGGGCGCATACTTCGTACCAAACTCTAGCGCTTCCTTGTCAGTGTACAAAATAGTATCATCCTCACCACTATACCGGCGACATGACCATTCCAAATATAATGGTTTTGCCAGCAGGTGTCTATAGCTTCCAAACAACGAAAACTCTTTGATTTTGTGCTTCATGTTGTGGCAATCGATATTATCCTTGGACATGAGGTCCTCATACTTGGCTACCAAATTATCGGGATAAAGAACGTCAAACCCCGGGGTAGGAATCACGACATCAAAAATGGTTTTGCTTCCAGTACTTATCTCCTCAGCAGTGATCGGCCGCGCACGCTGTACGCCATTCTCATTTACTTCACCGAGCACGAGATCACCTTCCAATGGCGTATGGCGGCTCATAAGAATGCGCTCAGATGCCATACGGTTCCACACATAGCTTTGATATGCATGCACGTACATAGTTTTCAAGGAATGAGGGATGTGTAGCAAAGCATTTAACGAGTTTTCGCTTTCCGTAAGTGCATTGAGTAAGTTCCACTCAGCAAGACAGCGCCGGGGCATCAGTTCAAGCGCCTTCACGGCATCACGCTCGTTGGCCCACACCTCGCGGGCCTCCTTGCTTTCCTTAACGGTGAAATCCGCGGGATTTAGTAGCCCATCAACTGCCTTGTCGTAGTCTTCACACAAAATATACTTCCCGATGATATGCGACGGTACTGAAAACGTGCCGAACCGCTGCAACCCGTAATAGTTGATGAACCCATCATCCCGCAAACTCGTAAGGGATGCTTCCACCAAACTTATGTCAACAACATTTCTAATTACAATACCGAATTGATTGCCCTGCAAGTCCCCGAGCTTCAAAGTATGATCGCAAAACTCATAATCTCCAAGGCACATATTTCCTCGCAAATCGAGACCTTGCAAACGCGCAATGTTACCCCGGCGCCAGCACAGACGCTGAGTTGTGACCGCCCGGCGGTCCTTCGTTCCAGCAAACGTAATGGATTTGCTGGGAATGTGCAGCAACTTAGCAATTAACGAGACTGCCTCCATGGTATCCTTGTTTTCCTTATATAAAGTAAAATGAAGGAAATCCATACCCTTTCGTGCCCGAGGAAACTGTTGCCGTTGTTTGGTTTTGTTGCGCCGCGCGTTCGACACTTTATTGATAGCAATTGTCCCACCCTCTTCGGTTCTGGTGTCAAGTCGTCCATCAAACGCCAATTTTATAAGACCATGCACTTTAGTGCGCTTTTCTTTATCGGATATAGGCCCCGTTTTCAACAATTTCTCTTCGTTAAGGTTGTTTGCCAGTCGTAAACATTGATCAACAAGCTCATTTCCCAAAACATTTGCCAATTCCTCGGATTGCTCACTGACATCAACCAGCGTTTCACTTTGTTCTGCTTTAGGCTGTTGTTCCTCAATAGTTTCAGACTTCGGGGTGACCGGCACGACTTTTAAAGTTACGACTTCACCATTGAGCCCGATCTCATTTACTTGGAAATCGGAATATCGTTGTTTTATTAGCCCCTTAAACCCAGGAAGGCTCTCGCTCACGAATTCCGTGATTCCAACGTTCGGTTCTGATACGGACTCGCCCGTGTGCACCTCGACCTTTCGTCGTTTGGCTTCCATGTAATGAAATTTTATTTACAGGTGTGGCTAGGGTTCGAACCACGTCGCCCGGGGAGGGCCGATGAGGAGTGGGGTGGTGTTTTATAACGAGAGGGCGGGGCAGGGCCACGGTGAGTGGGTCCACGTCGGCACGACTGGCAGAATGCTTTGAAAGGAGCTTGATGTAAAAAATAAACTGCATTTCATATTCATATCTCATAGGGTACATAATACCGCACTCTTTATCTATGTAAATGCTCTATATAGAGCCCACACTATCTATGCCACACTATCTATGCCATACTATCTATGCCATACTATCTATGCCATACTATCTATGCAAAGGAGGCCTGGACTAAGGGTCCTGGTAAGGGCACATATCACGTGATATACCCACACGTGAATCCTGGAGATAACGGTTTAGTACGGATCAATACCGCCTGTCCCTGCTAACCACCTTGATTCCCAATGGCGAACCGCAGAGTAACTGTGATCAATTTTGTCAAGTCCGTGATTGGGGCCGGCATGCTGGCCCTGCCATACGCCTTTAAATGTCAAGGGATCGCGCTGGCCACCACAAGCCTTATAATAGGCGCGGTAACCTGCATTACCGGCCTGATGCTGCTCGCCTACGCTTCCGGATTTGTCGCTCCTGGAAGTGCCTCCTTTTTTGAAGTAGCTAGAATCACCTACCCGTCTTTAGCGGTATTTTTCGATGTCGCTATAGCCCTGAAATGTTTTGGCGTGTGCGTGTCATATCTCATCATTATTGGCAATTTAATGCCCACAGTCACTGCCTATTTCGGCTTTGAGACTTCCCAGTTTTTGTGGCTCACCATTGCCGTTATAATTGTCACGCCGATCTGCTTTAAACGCGATTTAGAAAGCCTGAAAACTGCGAGCATGATTGCACTGAGCAGTGTCGTTTACCTGCTCATCATAGTGGTGGGCCACTTCTTTAAAGGCGATACTGTAGCCCAACGCGGCCCGATCTCTGTGTTTGAACCGGAAAGTCTTTCTAAAGTGATTTCGTCAGTACCCATCATCGTGTTTGCATATACATGCGCCCAAAACATGTTCTCATTTATCAATGAGATGGACGACAAGTCACTTTCGAACATCTTTAAAACGTCGGTGATCTCCATCTCCATTGGGATTACGTCGTACCTCCTTATCGGCCTGTTCGGCTACCTATCGTTTGGTGACAATATCAGCGACAATATCATTTCGATGTACGCACAGTCAGTGTGGTCGACATTGGGCAGGTTCGCCATTGTTGTATTGGTTTTATTCTCATACCCGCTCATGTGCCATCCCTGCCGGGGGTCGATTTCCAGCATTTGCGATGCTAAACGTATGGAGCACAGCTCACCGATAGTTACCCCACAAACACATTTGTTGGAACTTCACGAGTTGGAAGGTATGTCTGAGGAGTTGCCAACTAACAATTGGGAGCATGCAGCCATCACATCGGGCATCATTCTTTTGAGTTATATCTTGGCCAATACGCTGAACTCATTGGAAATTGTGCTGTCGTTTGTGGGTGCCACGGGCGCCACTGCGGTCTCGTTTATCTTACCGGGCATTTATGGGTACGCATTGAGCTTTAGTAACTTGGAGAACTCGTTGGTGGAGCTCAACCTGAACCAGAAGAAGAAGGTACGGATTGTTTCGATACTGCTGGCATTGTATGGCGTCATTGTGGCCGTTCTCGCGGTTGGTGTCAATATTTCGCGGCTCATTAAGGGTGTTTAATCATATAAACTACTGTGCAAGTGTGACGTTGAATAAAGAACAGGAGCAGGCTGTTGTTCACCGATGAAATGATGTACATGAAAGATAAAATTAATGCGCATGGTATTTATATCTGCTATGTGGTGTGTTCTTGGTGTTATGTGCAATGTTGTCTCTCACGGCAGGCGGCGTACTGTGTGTTTAGTAGAGGTGTTGTGGTATGCAAACGGTGTCATGGGTACGGGTTCGCACGCGCCGAGCCAAACCCTAATAACCCGATCGATTCGTGAAATTAATTAATTAATGTGCGTGTGACCCCACGAAAAATCGCTCGGTAAGGCCCTACCCTGCATCACGTTTTAATTATAAGCCCCTTCACACCTTCATCAACAACAAACCTTGAACTTGTGATTGTTTCATCCTCAACGTTCTGGGCGAAATTTGGCAACCAAACATTTCAAGAGCTTTGGCATTTGGTTTTGGGCGTGGATCTAATTGGCCCACACCCCATATTTCGTTCGTTTTGGCTAAGATAGCCTGTAACCCCCCCCTGCTTATCATCGTAATCACCGTGTGAATAGCCATGGGTAAAACTTATTATGCGTTTGCAAACGTCTTTGGCGACCCCTTCTGGCTCACCACGATCCCAATGGCGCTGATCGGCTGGATCGTCGCGCTGGTTGGTTCAATTCTCAACAACGCCCAGGATTCCGACCGATTTCCTATTTTCAGTTGGTGGGGCATCGCATTCCAAGCGATCACCATATTACTTGTGTTACATATCGCGTTCAGCAACCAGATCCGCATGTATCGATTAGCATCGTTGGCATTTCTTGCCATTGCGACGGTGTACTGCACAAACACGACAAACAACTTCGTGTGGAGGTCGAATGCGAGCAGCGGCTGTGCCGCCGCGGGCAACATTCTGTTGTCAATCATCAACTTTGTGTGGATTTTGTACTTGGGAACCACGCAGGACGAGCCCGTGCATACATACATCGACAGCTTTGCTGCGTACAAGAAGACGTGGGCGGCCCAATCGGACTTCCAGCGGCAGATGCGCGAGAAGCGGCGGCGGCTGCGCGGATCCAATGCTCCACGCAAGAGTTTGAATGAATTTGGCCGTGTCAGGGGAACCCAGGATAATCCTTACCATATGAGCGACGTTCCCCAGAACATCAGTATTGGCGAGCCTACCGGTTTCAGCCGGCAAACGGATGCATTGAATCCGAACGGGCAAGCTGCCGAGGTCGATGCTGCAAACTCTAGTGTGACCGAGAACCCGCTTAACAGTACGTATTTGTACTCCGTGGATCAATTGAACCGACACGGACTTAGTGGGCATGAAGTAGACTTGACGGCAAGCTCCGGCAGGGGCAGCCTTGTGCAGCGATACTCAACCACAAGGGGAACAGTGAATGAGGACCCCTACCACGAGGATCAGGAGGAAGACGAGTTTGCATCAATGAAGACGATTGCCCAGGCGCGCGCGCGATACAGTTACGATGCAAGAGTCGCTGATGGTGAGTTGCCGTTCTCCGAGGGCGAGATTTTGGATGTGTGCGACATGACAGGTAACTGGTGGTGCTGCAAGCGGCAAGACGGTGAGTTTGGTATATGCCCGCGGAACTATTTGGAGCTTATAAACGACTCGCTTTTGTAAATTACTTAATATATTCTGTGTTATATCGAACAAACCATCATGCATCCCTTTGTTCGTTTTGTACTTCATCGTTGTGGGGCATCATATGGAACATTTTGGGACACTACGGGTCACTGGTGTGACTGCAGCGAAATAATCGAGATGTGAAGACATCAATGTGAACGGGAATAAGTATGCATCTACTGTCTGTGTTTGTGCTATCCAAAATGTCAACGGAAATAACTATGTATCTACTGTCTGTGTGTTATTTTTTTTTGTTTTTAGTTTCGTATTCTCTTTTCAGTCATCGTCCTCGGTGTCACTGCGCGTGTCGGCAGCACCATTACCGGTAACGACACGAATAACCACCTTAACGATCATTACAAGCCACATAATCGTAAGGATCTGGAGGAAGAAGCACAGAGCGATAAACACATAGTGCAGGCGCTCCTGGAAACACTGGATAAGCGTTGCTGACCCCGGTGTTTCGTAGTCGTACAAGCAATGTCCCTTCAGCTTTCTAGGTGCGACCAAAAACGCGTACAGCACCTCGTACATGTACACGAAATGCCGCAAAATGACCCACGCAATCAAGAACAACAGGAAAATACCGTCGGTGATCCAGCCGGGGAACTTCATGTACTTCGTGCACTTCGCTAGCGCCAAAAACACATCGACAAAGTCCATCATTATGATGACAACGTGGCCGATCCGCGTATAGCTGTAGTAGTAACTGCCAAACGACAAAGCACACGTAATAAAATGGTGCGTGAGCATCTGCCAGTGGTCCTTCCGACGGTCCTCAAAATGAATCACAACGATCTGCGCCAGCCAGAACGCGAAAATCACTAAGTAAAACCGTTTTACTCCGGGATCAATATAGTAATGTGGGTAATCGTCCCACAAGGTGTGGGCCACCAAATTGTAATCCTGGTGTTTTAAGAGGTACGCGCCGCAGGCTGACGATGTGGAATAGTATAAAACACACCACGCCTGCTCCGTGAACCGGATCACCGACTTGATGGTGATTTGCGGCTTCAGCCACCGGATCAAATAATAGGTGATCACTTGCACCGCCGGACGCAGGCTTATTATGGTACAGAACGCGGTGAAAATGTAATAAAAGTCTTTGGGACCAGCATGAACGCGGCCCCACGTTGTTTTGTACTGTAACTCGTAGAAATACGGCAAGTACTTGCGGTACGCGGCGAAGGCGTCTAAATGTTTAACCGCCAGCAAACCGGTGACGAAAATTACAAACACAAGAATTTGCTGAAACGACACTTTCAAAAAGTCCGTTTCGATCGTTTTTAAGTAGTCCGATTCGCGCACGCGTGTGCGTTTTACTTGCTTTTCGGCATTAGGCGGGTCGCCAGCGGGGGCAGTGGCCGTTTCAGCGGCTTGCGGACGCCGCCGCACCTGAGGAACCGCGGCGGATTGCATGTGCGGCCTTAAACTACTATTTTTTGTGTGCAGCTGTTGAAGCGGCTGGTAAAGATCTATTTGCCGACAGGGTTTTTTTGGGGGGGGGGGGCGGCGGCGGTATAGTATATATCGGTATGCCTATCTGGAACCCTCTCACTCGAGGGATTGATCCTACCGTGGGCACGCAAGCCTTGAAGCTTATGGCCGGTTCGCACGCGGTCGTTCATACCCAGATGGGTTAGGGGTGACGCAACCCTGTAGGGGGCGGGCTGCTCCGGAACCGCTCACGCACCTCCCACTAGGGCGTTATCAGGGGCACGGTGGTGCGTAATTTCCCGGAGGTATTAGATCTCAGCGAGATTTTCCCGAGATCCAAGCCCTTCAACGGGAAATTCCTGATACGCGCACAGTGCAGCCAATGGCGGGCGAAACTATATAGAGATAAGATATGCGGCATATTTTAACGCTTATAGAAAAGCCATACATGAAACAAGTTACATGGGGGCCATTGTAATATGGCCAATATTACAATGGCCAATAAATAGATACATAATAGATCACCAATGCTGGGGCTCAAATGTCGCAGAGACAATACTGTCAATATTGTACTCGGCAAACGGAACCACGGATTGCAGAATTGCTCGGGCCTGGGCCGTAGTTTTGGCGTCATTCGTAGCATTGAATAGAATTTTCGTTAAACACACACACAAATCTGCGGCATCCAACCCGAACAGCGTTTCCCTCAATGACAATGAAGTCCTCCGCCAAAAATAAGCCACACACGCTTCGGCAACCTTGGCACATTGTGAATTGAAGCTGTACGCATCCACAGCGTTCCTGAGCACGGAAAGTACATGGTGATCGGGCCGCGTCATGTCCGGGGTGCATGAAACCAACGCGTAAGCGAGCTCGATGCTCGCAAGTTGCACATACTCAAAGATTTCTTGCGCCCGCGCATTGGCGACCCGCTTTAATTCAGCTATATGACGGGAATTTGTGACGAGCCGCGCGTACTTTGACTTCTCCGGTGCCGTGCGGGCCACTGCCGATGGTGTTAATGGTGCTACATCTCGTAAACCGGCAAACAGCAGCTCAATTTTCGATGTACAGGGCTCAATCGGGAAGTCATTGAACACCAAGGCATGCAGATCGGCGTTCGGGTACTTCGCAAATAGATCATACCCCCTCGCTCGCAGCTGCGGCACATCGCACTCTAAAATGCGATTGGTTAACTCAATTGATAAATCCAACTCCCACTGAATAGCCAGCAGTATATCCAAAGTGTATAAAATGTAAGTCAACGCCCGCACGTCGCTCAGCCGCACCATCGCCATAGCTCCAAGGTCTTTAAATGTGGGCAGCGGCCGTAGCTGGGTGATCCACGTAAGTAGAAGTGTGCATAACCTCCGAGGAATATCGCGCAGGGGCTCCGAGCTTAAATTAAGCCCTAAAAACTGCAATTCGTACAGTAAACACAAATACAGTGCCGTTTCGTCATTTTGAAGGGTGCCCCGTTCAACAAGGCTCACTAGTAGGCAACATACCTGGTCTAAATTCGTAGATCGCAACAATTCATGACCAACGCTCTTTCCATCTTGAACAATTTTGAAAAGCAATTGCAGAGTATCAGTTGTGAACCCCGGCGTGCGGTGTAATAACAAGAAGTTCACCAACACTGCGGGCTCATCATGTTGTATCAATTCATTAGACGTTTCCATATCTGTGCGTACAGTTGATGAGTTTGAATTGCGATGGGAACCCACAACGAAGCCATCGCTGAAATCCACGGGACGTGGTTTGGCTCGCGGTGGGTGGGGCTGATCAGCGTGGACTTGTGTGGATTCGCGGTGCGGCCTTATATCTAAAATGCGGTCACCTTTCAAAAGCATATGTAGATTATGCTCGGTCTCATACATTTTGCGGAACTTCTCCACTTCGTTTTTGATAGCTTGTTCCTGCACGGCGTGCTGTTCGGCCATGCGAATCAAAGCCTGGCGGTTCTCGGCTTCAATGCGGTCTAGTTTCGACCTCAAAATTAAATTCTCGCCCGTTTTCGCATAATATTCATCAATGTTTATGACGGGCTCGCCATTTGCATTAGTTTTAAGGGTGGCCGTACATGGTTTCTGCTGAGTGGTGGCAGTGGATGGCCCCTGTGTGCGCTGCCGTTTCGCTTGAAACACGGCATGCAATGCCTCCAAATCCGAATCCGAGTCTGATTCCGCACTCATGCATTGGGTTTCGTGTGTACACTGCCTATGGGGGGCGGAAGGGGGTGTACACTGCCTTTGGCGATGGTCCCTGTGTAAGGCTTAGGGTCCAGGGTCAAGGGCCGTCCCGGAGCATAAGTGAAAAATTATGGTATTGACATCTGAAGAGGTAAACAGCCTGCCGCAGGTCCCGAAGGCACCCAAGGCTTTGAGCTCTAAAGACAAAGAAACTCAAAGGCTTATTGTTGTGCTCTCTCAAGCATGCTTAGAAGCTCACAAAGTCCGGAGCAGTGGGGGAGACCGCTACGCATTGCTCAATTGTGACGACCATCAAGGCCTTATAAAGCATATGAAGCGCGACATTAGCGACGTGCGGCCCGATATCACGCACCAGTGTTTACTTACATTATTGGATTCCCCGATAAACAAGGCCGGCAAGCTGCAGGTGTACATTCATACCGCTAAAGGTGTGCTTATAGAAATAAACCCGAGCGTACGGATTCCGCGAACTTTTAAACGGTTTAGTGGGCTAATGGTGCAATTGCTGGACAAATTATCGATTAGATCGGTAAACAGCGAGGAGAAGTTGCTGAAAGTTATTAAGAACCCCATCACTGACCATTTACCGACGAATTGCAAGAAGATCACATTGAGTGCTGACTCTAAGCCAGTACGGGTTAAGGAGTACGTCGAGAAGACGTTGGAACCCAACCAGAGTTTGTGCGTGTTTGTGGGCGCAATTGCCAGGGGCAAAGACGATTTCGCAGATGAGTACGTTGATGAAAAGATCAGTGTTTCACAGTACAGTTTGTCGGCCTCTGTAGCCATTTCGAAGTTCTGCCACGGTTGTGAAGATGCATGGGATATTCTTTGATTATATAGGGGTTTTCCTCTCTCTCTCTCTTTTTTTTTTTTAAATACTTTAATTTAAACATCGATCATTGCCGACTCATCCTTTTCAATCGGCGTTGAATCTACTTGCATGTAGGCATCGAGCTCAGCGTCCAAATCGGCAACATCACGTGGCTTCGAGGGTTTGGGACCATGTTTGTGGGAAGCCCCCCCCCGGTTCCGCCGCGAGCGTGAAGAAGACGAACTTGAAGAGCCAATTCGGCTGCTCAATGCGGCCACGGCATTGACAACTGAGCCAGTATCACCAATTCGCGAAACACGGCGCACAGTGATGGTGCGGCCGGCGGCTTTACGTAGGTTATACCGCTCAGCGGCCACCAATGCGTCCTCAGCAAAGTCGTAAAGCACCCACGCCTTGCCGTTCCTTTCGCCATTATCGTTTCTACCGATTTCTACACGGACCACTGGACCCACGTTCCTAAACAAATCGCGAATGTCGTTTTCAGTAATGACATCACTAACGTTCTGGATGAACACCGCTTTCTGGCCTTTAGGGGGCGCAGACCGGCCGGAATCGCTACGGGAGCGACGGCTCCGCGACCGTTTCGAAACGCCAGCGGGTTTCGGCCGGGATGAGGCGGGTTTCGCGCCGCTAATGATTTCGTCAAGCGACTTGTCCATACGCGCAAAATCGGGGTGGGCCGGTGCGTAGTCAGCAAGGCCCCAGCTCCCAACACCTCATGTCATTACAGAAGCAAGCAGTAATGGCAACAAGCGGTACACAAATTGCACGGCTCCCATTGACGGCTAGTGCTCGTATGGAACGTACAAAATGTGAATAAATAGATGTAATAGCACGTGTAAATGTTTATAAACTTAAAAGTTTTAGACGTGGAGTTAAATGCGGACGTGAACGTGGGTGATATTGATGGGGTGGCGTGAAGCCCACTTATCTAAAACGTAGCTCACCGATGATTGAATAAATAGTAAAGCGTGATGGGAATACATCAAATGATTAGTTGTCAAATCCCCAATATCCTACAAAATACATATCTACTTCGTTGGCCTGGTGAACTAGGCAGTGGCGGTGCCGCGCGGTTAGGTACCCCGCAGCCTCGGTAGTGGGGAACCCTGTGCATTATATGTACCCCACGGGCCGCCTATCCATCCACACACATTGCAAATGACGAACACATTAGGTCCCGAGTATTTGAAAGACAGCGTTTATAAACCTGGCATCTTTAACAATAAAGTAGTGTTTGTGACCGGCGGTGCCGGCACGATTTGCCGCGTTCAAACCGAGGCGATGGTGCTCCTGGGCGCAGACGCGTGCATTGTTGGCCGCAACGTAGAGAAAACCAAAAAGGCCGCGGAGGAAATGGCCACCCTCCGCAAGGGAGCCCGCGTTTTGGGTCTGGGCAATGTCGACGTTAGTAAAATCCATTCTATTAAAGGTGCAGTGGACGAAGCAGTTAAAGAGCTGGGCCGCATTGATTTTGTGATTGCCGGGGCTGCGGGCAACTTTTTGGCGAGTTTTGCTGATTTGAGTTCGAGAGCTTTCTCACGAGTCGTCGAAATCGACTTGATTGGCTCGTTCAATACGGCAAAGGCCGTTTTAGAGCCGCTCACGAAGTCAAAGGGTCACATTATTTTTGTGAGTGCAACTTTGCAATTTAAAGGCATTCCTTTGCAATCGCACGCCTCAGCAGCCAAGGCCGGCATTGATTCGCTCATTAAGACGTTGGCTTTGGAGTTGGGTCCCCTCGGCATTCAGGTCAACGGCATTGCCCCCGGGCCTATTCAGGGCACCGAGGGGTTAGATCGGTTGATGCCGGCGGATATTCGCGCTCGTAATGAACAACTGGTGCCGTTGCAAACTTTCGGCACAACCAGGGACATTGCCGATACCACGGTTTACTTGTTCTCGCCGGCAGCGCGGTTCATTAGCGGGCACCTTCTTGTCGTGGATGGCGCTGCATGGTTCATTAGCGGTGCGGAGATGGAGATGTACCCTGACGTGCTGGTGCAAATGAACACCGGGGAGAACAAGCTCTAAATTCTCACAATATAAACTGGATACATAAACTATACAATTCTGAATCCTACAGGGCATTCCATGTGCGCCAGGTACGCCAGGATTAGCATAGCGACGAGCTCTCCACTCTGTTTTGTGTACTAGACGTAGTATCATCCCAACTGAGAAGTGTATTGTCGTGAGAGCTAGCTTCAGTTGTATTAACACCCTAGAACTATGGTTGCATAGTGTGAATCTACTTAATTTCAATAATTGGATGTACACTCATTAAATGATTCTCATTGTTCGGAGGTATTAGGCATCGTAGAGCGGTAAACATCGGCTGTCTCTCGGTTCGATCCGTGGCCAGTATGTTGTTTTAGAAATAAACGTGATGACGAAGGATTATGTGCTGCTACTATCCGCGAGTTGAGTGTTTCTATTTTCGGACGAGTTTACGACTGATACCCTCGCCCTTGCATAGGGTAAATGCAGAAACCCCACTATCACAAAGTACTCGCATTAAATGCAGTGGCGATAAGAAAAAAAAATCTGATATACATATAAAGCATTATATATATATTTAAACACGCTCAATAAGCAAAGCCGACGCACCACCGCCACCATTGCACACAGAAGCAACGCCGAGTTTCCCGTTCTCCTGTTTAAGCACCGACAACAACGTAGTGACGATCCGCGCCCCCGAGCACCCCAATGGATGGCCCAACGCCACGGCACCGCCGTACACATTGATCTTGTCGTATGGCAGCTCCAGCAATTTGGCAACGGCAACGCCAACCACGGAAAACGCCTCGTTGAACTCGAAGAAATCAACATCCTTCAATTCAACGCCGGCAATCTTCAAAGCCTTCAGTGTGGCCTTGGCAGGAGTGGTAGGGAACTTGATCGGCTCCTGCTCGGCATCAGCAAAGCTGCGGATCTTCGCCAATGGCGTAAGTCCTAACTCGCGCAACTTACGCTCGCTAACAAGAATCACCGCAGCACCGCCGTCATTCAAGGTCGACGCGTTCGGAGCAGTAATTGTGCCGTTTTCCTTCTTGAAAACCGTGCGGGCCGACCTCAACCGCGCCTCGTCAAGCCGCGACTGTTCCTCATCCACGGAAACCACCGTGGGGGGCTTACCACGCGCACCAGCAACTTCGACAGGAGCAATCTCGCTGAATTTACCCTCGGCAGTGGCCCGCTGGGCCCGGCGGTAACTCTCGACAGCGAAATCATCCTGCTGTTCCCGGGAAATATTGTGCTCCGCTGCCGTATCCTCGCCGGCGACGCCCATGGCGACCCCGCTGAACGCATCCTGTAACCCATCGCGCTCGAGCCCGTCCACAACTTTAACTCCGCCGAATTTCGCGCCTTTCCGCAAATCCGGTAAGTAATGCGGCACGTTACTCATGCTTTCGGCACCGCCAGCAACCACGACGTCGGCAGCACCGGTGGCAATGACCTGGGCGCCCAGCATGATGGCTTTAAGCCCCGAAGCACAGACTTTGTTCACAGCAGTGCACACCGTTTCGGTTGAAAGGCCAGCTTTCAAAGCAACTTGCCGCGCGGGGCCCTGGCCGGCATTTGCACCGTAAACGTTGCCAAAAATGAGCTCGTCAATGTCAGCTGTTTTCAGCTCAGGAACGCGCTCGAGGGCGGATTTCACGGCGTGGGCGCCAAGGTCGGCGTAGGTCAACGACGAAAGCGAACCTAGAAGGCTGCCGATAGGTGTACGTGCGGCAGAAACAATGTAAACACTCATCAAGTATGAAAAATGTAGCGGTGGGTGTTTAGTAGGGGTTTAGGTGAGATATGGCGGTTGGGGCAGGCACGAACCGCTTGGGTAACGTGCTTTATATAGCAGCAGTGAGGTCGCGGGTACCGAACCGCTTACAGCTGTGACCGCTGCCCTCGCGGATACGAACCGCCCGGAAGTGTTTTGCAAGGTGCAGATGATGCACCGGCGGCTGCAACGGAGTACCGCGCGGTTGTAATCCTGCCTGATTAAACATCTGAGATATTAATTGCAAATAGTTTTACATCATTATTATAGGTAGCGGTGTTCTACGTGTGTTGTGTACTATGCATTGTGCTCATATCACAGAGGTATTCAAAGACACATGGTGGCATTTTTGAGTGAGTTTTACTTGGGTGCACTATCAGTAACTGTCAGTAGGTTTTACCGAAATGAGGCTTGCGGTTTCCCTGCAACTTTGTATGAAACACAAACCATGTATACATATAGTGCCCAAATCACAAATAAAACCATCATTGTCGTGCTCCGATTGTTCCGGTGGCCGTCCACGCGACTGAACTTCTTGCCGTATTTCTAATATCGTTTGTAGGAACACCGGTCCTTGCCGGTGTACTATGGTGTTGGCTTAAAAGCTTTGTCGGCACGGCAATTGCCACGGCTAATACTACGGGGGTATCCTTTGCAATAACATTCACAGGAAAGGATGATGAAGTGGCGGCTGCTTGGTGTCTCACCATTAGCCTTATTGCTTCGTTAGTTTTCACTACCACATCAGGTAACGCTATAGAGAAAAACGTGCACAGAAGAATGACGAAGATTCGGTTACCGAAAGTTTTACTTTAGTTGACAACAAAGTCGTGGATGAACTGATGGGGAATGTTTAGTTCTCCCATCGCTAATAAATAGGCCAAAAATATATCGTAATAACCATTACATAGCGTTGCTTGTCCCCAAAATCAGTAATGGACGATGTATTGAGGACTTACCGGTGATACAAATGCCTTTAGCGTACATATCTGTCCCTGCTGAGTAGTACAATGTAGTACCAATATAACATTGACGAAATATATATACCATTCCAATTGGATTGAGGCTCTCATTCCTATAGGAAGTAGGCCTTCATTCCTATAGGAAGTAGGCCTTCATTCCTATAGGAAGTAGGCTTTGGAAGGCACCCAGCCGTATCTGCAGGGGCATGCCCAGCCGTATATAGGGTTCGGGTGTGGGCATACCCTGAAAAAGGTATGAACAACTTGGAACGTGAGTTCGTTTTAGACCTGTTAAGGGAACGCAAACGCCCCGACGGCCGCCCGTTTGATGCCATGCGCGACCTAGAGCTGCATTTTGGCTCCCAGTACGGCCACGTCGAAGTTCGGCTCGGGAACACGCGGCTAGCTGTACAGGTCAGTGCGAGCGTTAAGCTGCCCCGTCCTGAACGGCCCTTCGAAGGGTTGTTCCATATAACCACGGATATCAGCTCAATGGCGTCTCCACAGTTCGAAAATGGCCGGTCTTCCACCAACGAAGACGTGCTGGTTGCGCGAATTGTTGAAAAGGCCATTAGACGATCCAATGCCCTGGATTTGGAAAGCTTATGTATTGATGCCGGCAAGCGCTGCTGGATGGTGCGAGCCGATGTGCATTATCTCAATTACGATGGCGGTTTAGTGGATGCGAGCTGTATTGGTGTTATTGCTGCATTGCTGCATTTCCGTCGGCCAGACACCTCAATTGATGGTGATAACGTCATTGTGCACGACATTACTGAACGCCCGCCAGTTCCACTGTCGATTTTGCACATTCCCATTAGCGTTTCGTGGAGTTTGATTCCGTTACCTAGTGGTGAAGGCAGCGACAATGACGATAGCGACAATGACGATGTACAGCTCACTGCATTTGCCTCGCGTACAGTGGCATTGTTGGACGCCGTGGCTACTGAACAAGCATTGAGAACAGGTGAAATCACAATCACTGTCAATAAGGACCGTGAGTTGTGTCAAATCACGAAGGCCGGTGGAGCCCCACTATCAACAGCCACCTTGCTTAAATTCACAGCTGCAGCGCACCAAATAGCCGTGCAGGTCACCTCACAGATCCAAAAAGGTTTGGAGGATGATTTTAAAAGACGTAATCGTGGGAATTTAGGGACCCAGTTTAGTGCCGCTATTAATGTTAGATAAAACTATCAACTGTAAAGCATTGAGCTTTAAAGACATATCAATACTATGATGTTTATAAAGTTTAGCCAATGATGTGTGGTCGTAGTTAAATATTGCGCGCTAAGTACCGTGCAGAGTCTAATGAGTACCTAACAACCTCCAGCAGCTTGTCCAGCCCCTCCGAATCATTGCTGGTACGGATCTCCGTTAGGATGTCGCCCACCAGCTGCATATTCGCCTCGATCTCGACCTCCTTCGTAGCCTCCTCTTGTCCGCTGCCCCCAAACGCCCGCACCGACGTCAAGTCGACTTGGCAACCAGGACTGCGCCATTCTAGCCGGTTTTTGTTGCGTTCAAATGCCGGCGTCGAGTCCACTAACGTCGTCCTGATTTCCTCGGGAGGAATGTTGCGTTCAATGCTCAGCGACATTTTCAAATCGTATTGGCTGCTCGGCAATGAAATGTACAAATCGCCTAACCGGCGTTTGGCCAAACACTCAACGATTTGACCTTGGGGGCTGAAACTTACCCGCACGCGCGTTGGCTGGTTCGGTGCATCGCCCGGCAATTGCAACCGGTGCTGCTCGTCGCGCGTCAAGATATTCTCGCGTTCAATTGCATTTGTGGCGCTCGTGGCATTTAACTTAGTTAACGAATCAAGCAGCAATTCAAGAGCATGGAAATGCTGGGGTTCCACATCGCTGCGGAACCGCAGCCGTTGCTCTTTCCAAAACTGCGGGTCCACAACCGCCTCGCTCAGTGTTGGGAAACTGTACCGCCGGTGCTCAGTGGAGATCCTGCCCATTTTAAACTCGATTTCCGCGCTTCGCAGCTCATCTAATTCCAGTTTTTTTATGCGTTCGTAAATCCAGCCAGTGAGCACGCGCGTTTGATCATCGTTCGGAATTAGCGAAGCCAGCGAGGCTGCTAACCCGGTAAGCGAAGCTGACCCTCCCGGGCCGACATCGCTCGCTCGAGCTCCGGGAGTAATGAAAGGATTCACCGGTATAATCGCTGGGATGGAGGCGTCCGGCGCCTCTTCAACAACATCCTGATCTGCGTTGCCAACAATTTCCATCAATTCCGGCCGCGTTTTAGCCAACCGCCACCGGTTCGGATCTCTAATTTGGTTGCGGCTGCCTCGGGCCACGCGAGCCCAGACGGGGGGTTCCCGGCGGTTTGTTGCGCGGTATTCCTGTTCATCAGTACCATAGTCATTATGTGTTTGGGTGGGGGGTGACTTCACTTCAGTAGACGTTGCAGTAGACGTAGTGGCTACTTCAGTGGAGCCGGGGGAGGGCGGAACTGGAGAACTGGGTGCATTGCGGTCCACAGATCCGCGGTGCAGCACCTCAGCACCATCATTTATCATTCCCAGTAAGTCCATGGGTGCCAAGCTGTCCTTAGTAACCGTAGTGGGTAAAAATAGATGTTGTTGTTGTTGTTGTTGGCCTTGCTTGGCCCGTGGAAATTGATTTGTTCGTTTGTAAAATCGATGGTTGTTGAAGAATTGATTGTTCTATGTAACTGTTTGTTATTTTTCAACTGCGTTTACTCGATTGTTCATGGCAGGTTACGTCACCGTGGCGCAGTTGACCCTTATGAAGGCCTCAACCTGTTTACTTATGCGCATATAGAAGACTAGTTTAGTTAGAGGCGTTGCTGAGAGGTGTGCCTACCTGCGTGCCATTGTGATGTATGTATGTACTGCGTGTGAGTATATGATGTGAAACTGGCAGTGCCGGCTCGCGAAAGCTTGACGTTGTGTTTCGGCATGCGATGCATTATCCGCATGACTACGTTTAGCCGCCAATACTGGATTAAACATCATGGCACGGTTAGGTATATGCATTATATACATTAGTAGTGGATAAGCGAGCGCGCGAATGCCGCCGTGTCCTCGGCACGCATGAGCGACTCGCCCACGAGCACGGCCCTCACTCCCTGCTTCGCATACTCGACTACCTGTTCCGGGCCATTGATACCGCTCAATGCCATAAAGATCGGACTATTTTTCGCATTTGCTTGAGCCACAAGGGTCGATGTCGTGTTCATGTCCACGTGGAACGAGTGTAAATCGCGGTTGTTGATGCCAATTACGCGCGCACCTAAATCCAGAGCCCGCTGCATCTCCTTGGCATCACTGACCTCGACCAAGGGCTCCATCCCCAGCTGCTGAGAGTAAGCGTACAAATCTTTAAGCACGTCATCATCCAGCATTTTCACAATTAGCAGCACGGTGTCTGCTCCGGCGAGCCGTGCCTCGGCAATTTGATAATTGGAGAATATGAACTCTTTACGAAGAACTGCGGGACGGGTTCCAATAGGCAAACGCTCAATTGCCCGACGAACTTGCAGCAGATCATCCAAGGAGCCTTTAAAGAAGGCCGGTTCAGTTAACACAGAGATTGCCGAGGCTCCCGCGTTCGCGTACTCGAGCGCCTGTGACGGGGCATGAATGTGCGGAGCAATTAACCCCTTAGAAGGCGACGCGCGCTTCACTTCAGCCACTAACCCCATTTCATTAGCAGGTACACTATTAAGCCGTTTCACAAAATCGGTGATTGCTGGGGCGAGGCCTAATTTTATACTCTTTTCTAAATCCGCCAACGACTGGCCCAAGATTTCTTCTTGCGCAGCGACATCCAATCGCCGTTGTGCGTAAATCTTGTCCAAGATACTCGGGGCCTGCGGCGTGGGGTCCCGGTTGTCAATTTTATCCATATCCTCCCAGGACCCGCCGCGGTACGCCAAGAAGTTTGCCAGCATTAACCCACCTTCCTCGGTCAAAATGCTTTCTGGGTGGAACTGCACACCTTCAACAATGAATTTCTTATGTCGGACTCCCTGAATGATGCCTGAGTCCTGCACGCGTGCAGTAACTTCTAAACAATCCGGTAGTGAAGAGATGTTCGCGGCCAAGGAATGGTACCGCGTCGCACTCAAGTCTTGGCTGACCCCTCTGAAGCATCCAGTGTTGTTGTGGTGGATCTGGGACGTCTTCCCGTGCACGATTTCCCCAGCACTTTCTACTTTCCCTCCCAGCAACGAAACAATGCATTGCAGGCCCATGCAGATACCAAAAATGGGTAATCGGCCCATAAAATGAGCAATGACGTCCCGGCTGATCCCTGAATCATGTTCTGGGTTACCTGGTCCGGGACTAATTAGAATATGGTCCGGTTTTAACGCTTCGATCTCGGGGATCGTGATCTCGTCGTTTCGGTACACGGAAACATGAGCACCTTCGCGGCATAACACCTCGTACACATTCCACGTGAACGAGTCGTAGTTGTCTATCAATAGAACATGCGGGGTGGCCGGTACTGACATTTATTTACGAATGCGATAAATTTCACTTTGAGTCACGCTAAACTTAGACGTATCACGCTTACGGACCCCCCACCCCGCAGGTAGCCCGGACCAGCTAACCGCAATACGTCGCTTGCCGTATCTAGTAACCAGTCGCGACGACGCCCCATAACCTAAATTACGCGCGTCCGCAAACGCGTTCAGAAACAAACACGCCACACACAAATGAGCCATAATTCGAGCATTCGTCCCCGGGTCAACGCTGCGTTATTACCAAAGTACATAGGCAGTACTGCCACTGTGACCGGTATGGTGGACTCAGTCAACGGCAATGACGTCGACTTCAAGCTGTATGACGGCACGATCACGGTTCACATGAACTCGGGGATCGCCCCCCTCCAGATCGGCGGGATTTACGAGCTTTTAGGGAAAGTTTTGTCCGCCACAGATTTCAGGCCGTACACAGCGATGAAGATCGACGCTACGGCCCTACCGCCGGCTGATTTTGAACGGAAACTGTTTATTTTGCGCGAAGGTGTTTTGAAAAAGAGCCTTTTTGAGCCCGTGAATAAAGATGAATAAGTTAAATTACAATTTAAGTACGAACTTCACTGATTAGCGAGTCTGCGAGCAACGCTCGTGCCAGTGAGGGGCCGCGAACGACTGTGCATGCATCCGCAGTATGCCGAGCAATAACTGCCTCGGATTTGGTTAAACACACCGTTTGCGTGAGTGGGCCCATTTTAAGGCTCTGGCTTAGTTTGTTCAAGTACAAAAAGGTAGCAGCATCGTCGGCCAGCTCACTAGAAACAGTTTCGCTGCTGCTGCGGAGGATGTGCGCGTGTTCATCACCAGTTACAAGCACGGCCTCGGCACCTATCCGCTGTAGTGCACTTTCCATGGTGCACGGTTGTTGGATGCCAGTGAGGTTGGTACCTGATATGGTTAGCACTCTAAGTGCGAGGTCCGGGGTTAGTATACGCGTATGTATCTAGTTAGCTTATCAGGGTGTTTTATATCTAGTTTCAGTGTATACTGGTTTAATTAAATTATATTGGATGTTGAGCGGTTGTGCTTGTGCGGCGACCAACGTGGAATAACCCAATGCTGATGCATGATGTGGTACTGCATGCAACAATACATCCATCCTGGGCAGACCCCCCCCCTGGGTGAGCCAGTGATTTTGTGCGACTTGAGCATGGCAACAATAAATTACTAAAATACAAAGCGATGCTTCTAAACTACAATTTCGTCATCTTAAAGCCGTATTTTCCGGCTTGGCTGGCTGTTTCTTATTAGGCTCTCCACGGAGCAGGTTCAACACGGGCATTTTCTCAGGTGATCCGTCGGGGCAAATCCATTCCGAGATTTCACTGAACATGTTAGATGAAGACGTTGGCGGCGATGAGGTGAATGACGCCAGATCCGCTAAAGGTATCCGGGTCTTGCGTGGCGTGGGACTGCGTAACAACTCCTCAAAGTCGGGATTATTCATGAGCTTTGTCAACCATTTGCCCGTAGACCCCGTATCCGGTATTACCAGGTTCGTACCTTGTTCCGGGGTGGAGATATCAAACAACTTTTGAATGGAGTCCGGTGCCATAGGCTCAAAATTCGCGTGGCCCCTACGCACAGGCGTTTTCGGTAAGTCAATGAACTTCAGCGGGCTTAATTGGTGACTCAATTGATTGAAATCATGGGTAAATAATTCATCGAATTTCTGTAATGCGGGATTTGGGTCACTGTTCGCCGGAGTTCCACTGCGCTGCAATCCCTCGCCAGGCTGGTCTGGTTGTCGGTTCGGGTTAATGGGATTTGGCTTCACTTCATCCACTAACCGATCACACAGCTCGGGACTCTCATCCGAAGAAATGTTCCGCGATGTGCTGGCTTGGGACCATAGAGGTGCACTGAAATCGCGCGGGGTGGCGTCAATTGCGTCGCTGTATGTAGACTGGGCCTTTAACACCTGCACAGTTTCACTTTGTTTGCGCGTGCGGCTCATTGCCCTTGGCTTCGCAATGGGTTGCTCAGTTTGACTGTATTGAGCCCCACTCGACTCTGCCCTCGTGCGCGTCTTTTCCCACAGGTTTGAGGGCCGCATTACATGCTTTGTTTTGTAGTATAGCCCGCAGGCATTACACAGCAACTCTTTACGTCCCTCCGGGTACTCGACACGGCGCCATGTAGATGCCGTTGCCACGCCGCAGTTCGCACATTGCGACACCGATTCATCTTTAGGAGAGGAAACCTTGCGGCGTTTAGAAGGTTCCGGTTGCGCGCCGCTGCGCTTGCTTGATTGCGAGCTCGAATGATGTGCTCGAGCTGGCACGGCATTGGGCGCGATGGGGGCAACCTCGGACCCAATTTTCGTGGGTCTGGCACGCACTGGTGGACTGCTGGGTAAACAATCGCTTTGTTTACTCAACGAGGGCGGGATCTGCACCGGTGGAGGCAACACGGGCAACCTATCAGTGGGGAACGGGAATTGCGGCCTGATCAGCGTATCCTGTCTTACCAACTGTTCCTCAGTGGATTCCGGTCGCGAAGATTGCTGCATGTGGAACTGCATCAGTTCCTCTTCGGCCTTCGCGGCCAACACCTCAGCGGGTTTTCTAATCGGCAACACATGGAACCGCACTTCCAGGTGTTCGGTCATCAGTTTGGAAACGCATAGTTTGCCCGTTGCCTGAATTTGGGAATCTTCAGACACCTTGCCGTGGCATTGCAAGGGCAGTCCATCTTCGCTGAAATCCACCGAGTAAACGGCATACTCGTCGGCGTGCGTGTGGCAAATCGAAACGAATTCGGGGCTTTCTAATCGAATGGCGTCTAAACAAGGCTGGATGTTGAGCGTGCCCAAATTCTGGGCGCGAAAAACGCGTACCTCCGCCTTCGATATGGGCTTAACAACGTATTTTTGCGAGTCTACGTCGTGCAGCGTGTAGAGAATTTTCACAGCGAGGCTGCACACCTCACCATTATTCATTTTTAACCGCACACTTTTGGCTTGGGCTGGAAATGCTAAAATGGTTGCCAAAAATGGAAGCGGTTCGTGAGCAAAGTTAAGTGGGTACGCGACGCGTTCGTTTCCGTGCCCAGGGTTTAGGCGTGCCCTGGGTTGAGGCGTGCCCAGGGTTAAGGCGTGCCCAGGGTTAAGGCGTGCCCAGGGTTAAGGCGTGCCCAGGGTAAGGCCGACGCCCGGGCCCCCAACCCGGCCGGGTCGAACGCGCTCGGTCGTGGTATGCAAGTAAGGGTGCCCGCGCCCTGGACCACCCACGACCCACCTGCAGGTGTGTGTGGAATAAGCATACCACAGTTCAGACTAAATAGTAGAACTGCATATCTAGAAGTTAACCTGCATATCTAGAAGTTAACATATAGATAACACCAACGGGAGCAGACTACATTGCAATGCATCAATCTGGCATAGGTACATGCAACCTGAGGCTATGTACACATCATACTGTATCATCATCATACTGTATATATTCAATCCTGATCCCAGTCACCGCCCTGGCGCGGCATAGCCGGCCCGCCCGCGCGCTTGGCCATAATAATCTGATCCACTGTGAGCACCGTGCATGCTGCATCCGATGCCAACTCAATAGCGGACTTCTTCGCCAGGGCAATGTCCCAGATCCCGTGTTCACGCGCATTTAATACCCCCGACGGCGACTCTGCCTCGATGTCCACCCCAGTTGTCAAGTTCCCCGCAGCGTAAATGTTGGAGACTACCTCGGTGGCATCCAAACCGGCATTATCCGCCAACGTACGCGGTACCACCTCGAATGCCCGGGCATACGCCTTAACAGCGTGCTGTAAAACCCCCGACGTCCGCTCGCCATGCTCCAAAACCGCGGAGGCCACCGCCATCTCAGCCGCACCGGCACCAACAACCAACGCTTTGCTCCGAGTCAGTGCCTTCACGGCGGCCACACCATCATCAATTGCGCGCTCTACATCATCCAGCAAATTCTGCGTGGCTCCCCGCAGCACAATTGTGGCCGTACGCGTGTCCCGGCTAATTTGTTCAAAAACAGTAACGCGGTCACCGCCGATCTCGGCAATCCGCACACTGTCAACATCGCCCAATTGCTGTTCTTCGGGTAATTTCAGTTGCGGGAGCAGTGCAGCACCGGTAACGCGCGACATTCTTTGTAAATCAAATTTCGAGTTCACCCTGAACGCTAAAATCCCGTGTTTGTTCAAATAATGCAGGGCCAAACTGCCAATGGCCCCGCCGGCCAGCACACAACCCACACCGCGTTCAGCCAGTTCCGCAACAAACGTATCCATGCGCTGCTCTTCGCCCTTGCTGAAATCCAGCATCTGCTGGGCATTGTGCAGCAATACGGTACCTTTAGTTTCCGTTTGCGAAATATCAAATCCCGAGGTGTAAGCAGCGACGCGCGTTGCTTTGCAGTGCTGAACGCTGCCTTCGGGACGGGTGGGGAAAACCATGCCCTTAATGACCCGCGAGTGCGGTAGGGCGCTGCCCATAACCTTAACTACACGCACGCTGTCGACATTAAAACTGCGCGAATTCGCAGGTAGTACATACTGCACAGCCTCGGCTACTAACTTGGCCAAAATCGCTTCATATCCGTACTGTTTAGGCGCCATTACGGACCGTAAAACCACCCCTAAATCAACTTCAGGGTCGACTTCAAGGCTGGTCAAGGTGTCAATGGCATGCTGTTTCGCTTGTTCGAACCCTTGAACGATTTCACTCGCGGACATGCCGATTCTCAGCAATTCCTCGGCCTGGTTCAGCAGTTCGCCGGCCAAAATCACCACCAAATTCGACGCATCGCCCATTTCCTGCTCCTGCTGCTGCGAGGCCTGGACAACCAGCTTCACTGCCGGATGCACAATGTCCAATTCGCGCAGAATCGTCGAGGCATCGCTCGTAAGGAACACTTTTTGCAGGTTGTTAACGATGATCTTGTTGCGGCCGCAGGGGCCGACGGACGTGCGGACCATCGAAGCGATTTCACGTACGGCGGCTATGTTGCGGTTTACCACGCCATCCTCGCTTTGGTAGTTTTTATAGCCTTGTTTGAACAAACCTGCCGTGGGGACAGTCGGTAAGGCGAGTTTGGACATTTTTAAGGAACCCTCGCCACCCGCGATGCCCGCTTAAGTACCCCCCCCCCATCCACTTAGCTATTAAGCACACGCATACAGCTTGTACACGCATACAGCACGCATACATATTGCTATCAACTAGTACTCGCAGTTTCATAGCTACTATTAACTAGTACACTCAGTTTTTATATACAGTCTATTAACTACCTATTAATTATCTATTAAGCACCAGCGATTAGCCCAGCTACTAGCCCAGCTACTAGCCCCAGTCCAACCAGCTGTTGTTAAGTACCAGCTAGTAGCGCAGCTATTCACTCAGCTATCAAGCGCAGTAGCCCAGCTATCAAGCGCAGTAGCCCAGCTATTAAGCGCCTGCTAAGTATACACCTAAGTACATACACCTAAGCACATCTATTAATTTGTTCAGACCGTCGGTGTTGTTAGTTGGTTGTCAATTCAACGGAGTTCACTGGTGCACGTGTAATGCAGCTGGTAATGCTTCGTGTGATATGTATATATGGCGTACAGTTGTAGACCAGGAAGGTCGTCAGTTGTCTTCCTTGGTAAGAAGTGGTGAATGATCAACGTTCTAATCAATATCTAACTAGCTGCGATATGTAATTGTGAAGCAAATACCGGCTGTGTGAGTCCGTGCTGGGTCTGTGCTGGGCATATGTGGGTCGTGGGTCCGGGTTCACCATCATGGATCTCGTCGAGAGCCTGAACCGGTTGTTCCCTACTGCTAAGGACTTCGATACACAGTTCGATTTGGTGGTGGAGTACACTCAACAATGCCAGGAACACTTGGCCGCGCAGCTGGCTAATTTACCCCCCGTCTTTGACACGCCAGCGCCCCGTCTTTCCGCCGAGCTCGATGCGCTCATTGCTGAAACGCAGCGCATCCAGGAAGCCGGCAGTGCCACTTTGCGCACAGTTCAATCTGTAACGAGCGAGATTAAACGCTTAGACACCACAAAAGAGAACTTGATGAGCAGCATTCGCCTTTTACGGCAATTAAAGATGCTCACAAAGCTGTATTTACAGCTCGATTTGCTGCTAAAAGAGAAACGGTATGAGGATATGGTCGGTGCCGTGCGTGCGGCATCCGATTTAATTGATTACTTTAGGCCCTTCCGGCCTTTACCGCAAATTTCCCAGCTGAGCCAGGAAATCGGGAAAATGGAGGCCAAAATATATAGCCAGGTACAAACGAGCTTTGGTTTGGCATTGGAAAGTGGCGGGGATGCCGAGGAATTGAGAGCGGCCTGCATTGTGCTCGATAGCCTTGACAGTGCCGTTGGAGAACCGGCTAATCGCGAAAGGCTGATTAACTGGTACTGCACGGCGATGCTGGCCGAGTATAAACGCATTTTCTCACCTCAGGATGAAGCTGGTTCACTGGAAAATGTCGGTAGGCGTTACACGTACCTGAAAAACAAGGTGCTGCTGCGATACTTGGCGAGCCATACTGCATACTTCCCTGAATTTTGGCAAGTGAAGCAACGGTTGGTGCATACCGCGCAAACCGTGACTGCTGATGACCTGCTTGTGCAATTGCCAAGACTTAGATCATCAAATGGCGACGAAATCCAAACGTTACTCACGACTATTCAGGAGAGTTCTGAATTTGAAGCGTACGCCAAGGTGAAGCCAGCAGTAATAACTCCCAAATTAATGCCGTACATGTCGTTGTGGGTAGACTTCCAGGACCGGCAACTTGCGCAACGCATTCAAAACTACGCTAAATTGCTTACCCCGCCGGTTGCAGCCACGGATGACGTCACGCCGTCAAGTAAAGAGTTGGTGAGTTTTTACCGGGCTCTGCTGCAGCAATTGGCGAAAATCAAGAACGAGGAAACAAAAACGGTTGTTCAACTCGCAGAGGTGATGGCCCAGCATTTAGGCGCGTACGCTACGCGCGTGTTAATGGCGTACCTACCTCCTTCATCTTTACGGGGTCCCGAAGATGTGCCGATGGCGCATGTAGTAGCGGCGACTGCCGAGTATATAATGAGCACAACGCAGCAGCTCGTGCGGACCCTTGAAGCGGAAACTGCTCGAGCTTCTCATGATGAAATCAAAGCGAACGGTGGGGTTAAGGAGGAACCTAGTGAACCAAAGATCGCGAAACCTACCGCTAATGGTGGTCATAAGGTTGATATTGATGAGATCTTTGAGCAACGGGCATTAGGAGCGTTGAGAAAAGTCGGCATCCGCATTGAAGATCTCACTGTGGCATTTGTGCAGCGTACCCTCGAACCATTATGGGCCGAGTTCGCGGCTCACTACACTGCCGCGAGCCGAAGTGGCAATCTAGATGTCAGTCGCGTGAGTCCCTATACTTCAACCGTTGTGGATGAACTCACCACTGTGTTACAGTTGGTGTTTGAAAATGCCGCGTCGCCGGCCATTGTGTATGGTGTCGGCATTCGTACTGCCGACGCTGTGTGCACGGGGTTCCTAACAATGGCCATGGCGCGCGTTGCTAAGCCCCTAGGCGAATCCCTAGTTGAGCAGATGCTGCTTGATTTAGGCACGATCAAGCAGTCGTTAGTGGCTACCTTAGAATATGTCCCCACCGAGCTACGGGAAAAGAAAGGTGGGCACCGTTTAGAACGGTTAGGACCGCGCATGTTGGAAATAACTGCGCAAGCCGAGGCCGTGCTTAAAGTGTTGATGACCCCCACGGAGCCAATCGAGACGTTTGTGTGCAATTACCAGTTGCTAATTAAAGACCGGTCCACCTTAAACTTCCGCAAGATTCTGGAGGTGAAAGGTGTGCGGTTCCAGCCGCCGGCGGTGGAGAAATTCAAGCTACTGGCATCGCAGGACCCGCACTTGGTGGCCGAGCATGCGCTGCTCAAATCGATCCCCACAGTGGTGCCCCAGCAGTGGGCCTATGACACAAGCACTAGCGCAAGCACGTTCGGTTTGAAAAGATTCGGTGAGTTTTTACGTCGTGATCACCTGAACTAATATATCCCTGACAGTAATTGTAGTCAGTCTTCGTTCTTATATTCTGTGCTGTGCTAAAGATTCACTGGGGATCAATAGGTCTATGCTAATATCGCTACTCCCTGGTAGTTGGGATAACTGGTTCTGTGTGTGTTACGGATACCCTGCCTACATTCTAATGACTGGGTTAAAATCTATCTCTGACGATACACTGGCAACTATTTTAGATCTACGTTCTCCCTGACAATTGTCTATTTCTCTACGTTCCTTGGTAATTGTCTATGTCTCTACCTTCCCGCATTGTCTACCTTCCCTGGTAATCGTCTACCTTCCCGCGATTGTCTACGTTTCCTGGTGATTGTTTGCGTTCCCTGGCTACGTTCCCTGTCTATGGAGTGTCTATGTCGGAATCTACTCGGCCTTCTTGGCATTGGCAAGCGCAGCGTCACTATTAGCCAAAGTTAAAGCCGCCTGGTGCATCTGAACAACATTCAAAAACTGCTTTATGAGCCACAACGGGAACGTGGTTATGACGATGAGCGTTGCGTAGCTTAAAGGCACACCCCTGAAGTACCCCAAGTGCGGAGGCGTTTTCAACGGGAAGCTGTAAAGGTACAAACCGACATAGAACAGCTCGTTCGCCGCGCATACTGTGAAAAGCACCTTGTTGTTCGTGTAGTACAGCTGCAGCAGCCTGCTCCGGTCATCCACTTTCTTGTGGCTCGTTTGGCCGTGGCTCAGCGTGGCGTACATGTGCATATAATGCGAAGCCAAATCCAACGACACCAACAATTGAAAAATTACGACATATTTCGGGTAAGTTAAGCACAAATAGCAGATCAACGACGAGGTTGTGCACCTATCGGTAACCATGTCTAAAATGGCGCCAAACTGCGAGGTTTGATTTAACCGGCGGGCCGCCACGCCGTCGAGTGCATCCAGCAAGCACGAAATGCAGTACAAGATCGTGCAGTATTTCGGGTGCCATTTCATGAAACACAGCGACAGCAGCGCGAACAGCACGCGGGAGTAGCCAATGAGGTTCGGCACGTAAAGGAACACCGTGCGCGGTGTTACATGCGATTTCGTGGTGCCCATCGTATACTTAGGAGGGGTAGGAACACTAAGGGAAAGAATTAGCCGGTAACGCTTGGGTGGTTGGGAAACCGTCCCCGGTTTACCGTTGCAAGGTTAGGGCCGGCTCCATTGCTCACACTCCCAGCCAGTCCTCCTCCCAGCCAGTCCTCCTCCCAGCCAGTCCTCCTCCCAGCCAGTCCCAGCAGTGCACTCCCAGCACACCACCACGCTGTCTTAAGCACTCAAGAGCCCGTAGTTTATGCACCCATGCAATTACACTTAATTATGTACATTAAATACGCCGGTCGGGGCGGTTAAGCTTCTTCGCTGTTTTAGCATTTGTGCGCGTGCGTTGGCCGTGCACGGGCAGGCCCTGCGTGTGTCGCAGACCTTGATAGCACCCAATATCTACTTTCATTTTGATGTTTGCTAGCACTTCGTTGCGCAATTCCGATTCGATTTTCAGTGAAGACAGCTCCGTGGTTAATGCCATTACTTTCGGTTCGTCGAGTTGGTGCATGCGCATGCGGGGGTAGAATCCGAGCTTAGCGCACACTTCCGCAGCAGTCTTACGGCCAATACCGAAGAAATGCAGCCTCAGGCCTTCCCGGACCAGCATGTTGCCGCGGAAGCTCTTTCCCATTATTGTCGTCACCATGAAAAATCGCTTAAACCCTAAATCTCCGTACCCTTTATGAAGGAAGTAAGGATACTTTAGTCCAGCAAATATACATCAAGGGGTTGGGATGATATAGGTATAAGCGCTAATTTCAATACGGATATATTAAGAAGTTTTAAGCTTAGTTGTTGCAGTAGTACGACATTGTATGCTACCTAGAGATCTAGGATATGTATGTTAACCGTATGGTGTGCCTCCGGACACACGCCTATAACTATGGGATTGGATACGGTAACTCAAGCGACGATCCGTTTCAGCTGGATAAAATTCGATGCGTGGGCCCAACTAATCGTTCTGTTATATACCTCGGCCATTCACCGATAGTGTAGTGCTAGATCTTGGTGCCAGGTATCGGAACGGGAGCACAGAGATTTAGTGCGAAATATATGCGGTATTTAGGCTGCGTTGGGTATATTCGTACATACATATGTGGTGGCTGTATCAGGTGGTTTTTTTCAGGGAGGGGCAAACCGCCTGCAGCTCACCTAGATCAATCAAGATCAATCGTGCTTAGGGTAAATATTACCCTAACCCCTACCAAACGTTACCTACCCCACTGTCTTAGCGCCCGATCAGCCGTGCGGCAGTAACTTGGCCGCACAGTTCGCTGCCAAAATATCTTCAAATGTTTCTACTTAATCCGTCTTGACTAGCAAGGCGCCCAATATCCTTCTTCATTCTATTTCGTTTGTCACTGTTCTTTTGTTGAACAGAAAATCTTCATTAAAGACGAGGCAGATCCTCGGGTGTGTTCCGGTATCCATCTCCATGGTATTTTACTATAGGAATTATTAATGCAAGATGATCGACGCACCTCCTTCATGCCTAAAATCAAAGATCGTGAAGTGAGTGTATACATAATAGATATATATATACTTTAAGCGCCCAACTTAGCACTAAATTTCAAATGGGGTGCAATGTTCATGGCCATCAGCTCCCAGAGAAAAGGCTTGGCTGCGTACGGCAACTTCATCTTCTGTAACTGCCTTTCTTCCACTCCGAATATCCGAGATGCACCTCCGTTTGACTCCACAAAACCCGTACCCCTTACGAACCATCGAAGCGCGCTCTTCACGCAGATTATGACGCTTCAAATGATTGTGTTTAAATTGATATAGCGCTTATCTAGTGTTGTACTACGCTCTTACAGCCAAAGGGAGTGTTTTATACATTTCTATGCCACCAGCTGGTCATTTAGAACGCGGTCCGTGAAATCTAGGGTTACACTACACGTGCAACCCTTTCCTCATGCATCAGTGCAGCCTTCATTTGCCTGAGGTCACCCCAAATTTTACCTCATATCGTATTCTCCGATCAGGTGCAGTCTCAATTCGTTCTAATTGCCAAGAATCGTCGCTTTTTATCGCGGGGTTCTACAGTGTAGCCGGTAGCTGACCGTGCTGCACGCCTCGGAACGTTAATCCCCTGCTTATGGACGGCTAAATGTGCAGTTGTTACTGGCTACCCTACCCTAACTTACATTAATCCGCCGCCTAACTTTTTTGGAGCATGGGCGCCCCAACCACCTGGAGAATCCTTGCCTGGGGGCCGCGAAATTCTTACTTAATTCAGTCGTATTCATACCGGTGTCTCTAGTATTTAAGAGCTCCCATGGACCAACTTTTTTCTTTATTCAAAGGCTACCACTCCATCTGATTCTAAAGCTACCTTGACAATGCGTGTTAATTTGTACTTCTTCCTGCATGCGATGCTTATGACTGCCGCTGCAATGACGCCGCTGGATGTGTATGTGGTTAGAGGGCATGACCCCGGCAACAAAATTGACTTGCCTCAAATCTCTATGGGTGATACCGTAACTCCCGACTTCAACCAGTATCGTCACTGGGGCGGCGGGTTTATTGTCTTCCAAAATAACAATGATTATGACGCCCACGTTGAATTGACTTACAACAGCGGTGATATATGCTCGCAGTCAATTCATAAGCACAATGAGGGCTTTGTTCCTTTGGAGGATGACGCGTGTGGCCCCACGTCTGACGGTGGCCCGAACGTGATTGTCGCGTATAAGTGGTACTCGCCGGGTGAGAAAGAGGCATGGACGTTCCCTATTATGGCAGCCTGCTGTAAAAACATTAAGGATAACGACGGTTTGGGGATCGCTTGTTTTGCAGCTTAAAATAGATTATGTATTTTTAAGCACACAATTGATGAGAGGGTCTAATGGTACCTTGAAGCCGAAGAACATGGATTACCTTGTGTTTTATAGTTCTACACGCAATTCCCGCTATTTGACTTGCTGCTTTTCGAAACGGACGGATTTCCTTAATCTGTTTTATTACGATGGCAGCATAATTCTACACGCAATTTCTGGACTATGGCTGGCTACATGGGATATATGACTGGCAAAAATGGGTCGAACTCGAACCGCATGAAATCCTACATGTAGCTGGCTGTATGGCCCATGACTAGATGTATGGGTGCTTAGAAATCTAAAAGTTTAGTCGGGGGTGTTCATTATTTCGAGCAGTATGCCCATGATTAGCTGGGGCATGAAATCC
>JAJMBI010000019.1:0-95853 GCA_030572815.1 Starmerella asiatica | reverse complement strand
AGCAGATCACGAAGCTCGTCGCCGACAAGAGCAAGCGTGAGATCGAGTACTAAATCGCTTCCGCGCTAGTTAGTTTCTTCTTCCTACGTACTTAAGTTTTTTATACCCGACTAAAGCGGCAGCAACAACCAAGAACTAAACATCAACACATGCGACCGGTTGTAAACAGATCGACGCCTAAGTGAATTGTACAGCAAACGTAAAAACGCGCTAAATTTAAATGCTGGAATTCTTAACGTTATCTATGGGTTCGGCACATCACACACCGCACGCAAGCACCTGCACGCACCTGCACGCACTGCACACCATTTCGCATCATTCCGCACCATTGAAATGTGTTGATATAAATTCTACATTTTTGCAATTCATAAATTCTAAACAAGTTTGTTTACTCCGGACGATGTCTCGATTTAGGTTCCAATTAAGCATTATCGCGGTACCCCTACCACATGAATGAAGGCGGAGATACGATCCGCATCGCACCGGTGCGCCGCTCAACCGTCACACCCGATGCGTGGGGTTTACGTTCAGTGCCATCAATGCTCAACGATTTTCGCCGGCATACCTCCCACAGCGCGCACAATACACACTGGGAACCAGTAGTTCCACCTCAACGTCCTGCAGCACGGGCTGTGGCTTTACTCTCGTTTGTAGCGTTGCCAACTGCTTTACTCGCGATAAATCATGCCGCTGCAGCCTCTGCTGATGTTAGCTTTAATTCTGCGGTGCAGGCAGTGGCCGGCTGGCGAATTTCAGGCCTCAGCATTGGCCCTACACTCGTGCTTGCCATGTTAACCACGCGGATTTCACTGTTGAACGCGTGTGGTGGGCTGCTTTGTGCCATTGGCGCGGCCCTCGTGCTGGCCGCTGACGGGGTGCGAAATACTGCCGTGGTGGCTGCCTTGCTTGTTTTCCAATTACCAGTTCATGTCGCTCCACAATTGCTGGTGTGGCTCGTGATGGTTATTTTATTTACTGCTATAAATACCGCATGCGTGCGTGATGCTGTAGCGGCGTTTGTGCTGCTGGCAGGCACGGCCGTGGCCCGCGTGCGGCCTCCTTTTGCCACGAACGCCGACAGATCCAAGGTGGAGAGTGTGGCGGGCATTGTGCTGGGCACTATGCTGTTCTTGTTTTCACTATTAATTGCGGATTTAAACTGGACGGCCGTGCTGTCGAGCGCGATCGCCGTGGGGTCCATCACGGTGTTTTATTTGGTGGGCGACGCCGCACCAGCATCCCGGGCGGACTGTGTGGTCGCCGGTGCGTTGAGTGCTGCAGTTGAAGTTGCCGTGCAGTCGCGTTTGGACCCACAGCAACTGTTAGAGATTGGGGTGTTGCTGCCGTCTTTGTTTATTGGTGGCAATACGTCAGAGTCATGTGACCTGTCAACCTCTGCCGTCGCACCTGCCATGAAATGGTCGGCATGGTCGGCCATGGACTCGATTTTGGCGCATGATGATACCCGCAGTATCTTTTACTTCTTTTGCTTGAACTTCAGCTTTATGTTGGTGCAATTGCTGTACTCTTTGCTGTCCCATTCGTTGGGGTTGTTAAGCGACAGTATTCATATGTTCTTTGATTGTTTGGCATTGTTGGTCGGGTTGGTGGCCAGTATATTGGCGAAGTTCCCGCCATCTTCAAGGTTCCCCTTCGGCTTGACTATGGTCGAGACAGTAAGTGGCTTTGCCAACGGCTGTTTGCTGCTGGCAATCTCCATTGGGGTGTTGTTCGAGGCGTTCGAACGTATTTCAAACCCTGTGGAACTGGAGAAGTTGACGGAGCTTGTTGTTGTTAGCACTTTTGGGCTAATAGTGAACCTTGTGGGTATCTTTGCGTTTAGTCACGCGCACAGCCACGGCGGTCACTCGCACTCACATAACAGTTCGCACTCCCACGAACATTCGCATGACCATTCGCATGATCACTCGCACAGTTACTCCCACGAGCATTCGCACGAGTTATCATCGCATGCCGACACCGTGCAGGAGGAATCATTTGAGGGCAACGAGAACATGCATGGCATCTATCTGCACATTGTTGCCGATACCCTTGGTTCAGTAGGAGTAATTGTTTCCACTTTGCTATTGTCATGGACCGGCTGGCACGGGTGGGATGCCGTGGCATCGATCGTCATATCCGTACTCGTTTTCATGTCGGCCGTTAACCTGGTAAAAAGCAGCGCAAAGTCGCTGCTGTTGCAGCTGAAAGATAGTGACGAAAAGAAACTAAGGGAGCTGTTGAACGATGTATACAACCTGGACGGGGTTGCTTCATACACTGTACCGAAGTTTTGGAATGACGGAACCGGCATCCGCGGGTCAATGCACGTCCAGTACCGCGTGGGCCGCAATGCAATGACGGTTAAAGAAAAAGTGCGGGCAGCTCTGGCAGCTGGGGGTATTGACCAGTTTGTTATCCAGATGGAGGAAGAAGGTGAGCCGTGCTGGTGCAATAAGCTCTAGTGTGTGGTTAGAGCTTTAATTATGCATGCCGTATTGATTGGTGAGGCATTGATATGCAGTCACGCTCAATGTTCAAATTAATTGCATGCATACAGCAGTTCCGGTGCGACGATGTGGGTTAATTAGATCACCGGTAGACCCTTGCCCCGTAAAAATGTCTCGGGTGGGCGTGCTCGTTATGGGCCCCGCCGGTGCCGGTAAGTCCACATTGTGCAACGCATTAATCCGGAAAATTACTAGTATGGGACGTCGTGCCCACATCGTGAACTTAGACCCCGCTGCGAATGCGCGCGAGTACGAGTTCACTGTTGACATAAAAGACCTGATTTCGTTAGAAGATACGATGGAGGAGCTGGATCTCGGCCCCAATGGTGGCCTAATGTACTGTTTTGAGTTTCTTCTTGCGAATCTCGACTGGCTAGATGAGGAGATCGGCGACTATGACGAGGAATACCTCATATTTGATTGCCCCGGCCAGATCGAGCTATACAGCCACTTCCCCGTCATGCCACGGATCGTAAAGCATTTACGCGATAACTTACAGTTCAGTTTGTGTGCATGCTATCTTTTAGAAGCATCTTTCGTTATGGATAGATCGAAATTCTTCTCCGGTGTGCTGTCGGCAATGTCGGCAATGCTGCTGCTCGAAACTCCGCATCTCAACATAATGAGCAAGATTGATCTGTTAAAGGACGTTCCAAGGCGGGAATTGAAACGATACTTGAACCCGGATCCATTGCTAATGGCTGATGATCACGGTATCGGCGGGGGCCACAGCTCGGATGAGCTGAACCCACGCTACGCGAATTTGAGCCGGGCAATTGCGAAACTGACCGAGGAGTTCGGCATGGTGCAGTTTCTTCCTTTACATGCGCAAAACGAGGACAGTGTCGAAGTTATTCTCAGCCATATAGATGACGTCACTCAGTGGCAGGAGTCGCAGGAACCGAAGGAGCCCGTGGATGAGGAGTTTGAGCAGGATCTCTAACTCTTTGAATGTATATACCTAGGTAGTTATAAACCTACGAAATACACATGCATCAACTATTTACATCCACTTGACATCCACCTTACGTCCACTCTACATGCATCAACTTTACATGCATCAACTTTACATGCATCAACTTTACATGCATCAACTTTACATATATTAGATGCAAGATATATAAGATACGTCGATACTATACAACGTATGGTACATCTGTTGTCGACCGCGTGGGTACTTGTGGCCAGGGTTTAACCCAGGGTGGGCAAGGCAACATTTTCATGGAAATCGGCCAGGTAAGTTCCACCGCCGCTCGAGACCGGGCTGCCGCCCACACGCACATTAGAGGCCTCGGTTTAGATGACCAAGGCATTGCGCGTCCCGTTGATGGCGGCTTTGTTGGGCAAACCGCCGCCCGCGAGGCCTGCGGCGTCATTGTTGACATGGTTCGCGCGCGCAAGCTCAGCGGCAAAGCTGTGCTGCTTGCCGGCGGCCCCGGCACCGGTAAAACCGCGCTGGCTTTGGCAATTTCCCAAGATTTGGGTCCCAAAGTGCCGTTTTGCCCGATTGTCGGCAGTGAGCTGTACAGTGCCGAAGTGAAGAAAACTGAATCCTTGATGGAGAATTTCCGGCGTGCGATTGGCATTCGCATCAAGGAAGTGAAAGAAGTCTATGAAGGCGAAGTTACCGAGCTGACTCCTGAGGAAGCCGAGAACCCGTTGGGCGGTTATGGCAAGAGCGTTAGCCACGTAGTCGTTGGTTTGAAAACCGCTAAAGGCACAAAGACCCTCAGGTTGGACCCCAGTATCTACGAAAGTATCCAAAAAGAAAAAGTCAGCGTTGGTGACGTTGTTTACATTGAAGCGAACACGGGTGCCATCAAAAGGGTGGGCAGAAGCGATGTGTACGCCACCGAATTCGACCTGGAAGCCGAGGAGTATGTGCCGTTGCCGAAGGGAGACGTTCACAAAAAAAAGGAGATTGTTCAGGACGTTACGCTGCATGACCTTGATGCTGCAAATGTGCGGCCCCAAGGAGGCCAGGACGTCATGTCGATGATGGGCCAGCTGTTACGGCCCCGCAAAACCGAGATCACCGAGAAGTTGAGGCAGGAGATTAACAAAGTTGTGCAACGTTATGTTGAGCAGGGCACCGCCGAATTGATTCCGGGTGTATTGTTTATTGACGAGGCCCACATGCTTGACTTGGAGTGTTTTACGTACTTAAATCGCGCATTGGAGAGCTCGATCGCACCGGTCGTCGTGTTGGCAACAAACAGGGGCCATGCAATTGTTCGTGGTTCGGATGTGGTGGCTCCGCACGGCATCCCTCCGGATTTGACTGATAGGCTGTTGATTGTGCGGACCTTGCCTTACACTTTAGAGGAGTCGCGAGCGATCATTGAACGTCGGGCGAAGCTGGAGCAGAGCCCCCTGGAGCCGGCTGCCCTCGATTTGTTAGCGGCCACCGCAGCGGAGACCTCGTTGCGGTACGCTTTGCAGTTGCTGGCACCGGCCTACGTGCTGACTGAAACGCGGAAGGCCGCCGAGATCAGCGTGCACGATGTGGAGGAGGCAAAACTGCTGTTTTTGGACGCAAAGCGGTCGCGGGCTCTGCTCGAGGGGGGCGGGTACCTCTAATCTATATATTCTACTATCTTAAGCACTTATTCGGTAAGGCTTAAGTGGGGCCATTTAATGCACAACCTTATATATAGCACAGTAGTTTAAGGGGAGTGCAGGTTCTCGCGTTCTGTAGCTGATAGTTGTTCAATGATATTTTAAAATATTTAAGAAGTTCTTTTTTCTTGCCATGCTGGCTGCAATTGCTCGTTATTTGCAATTGCCTCTAACATTATCGTTCATAACAACCGCACGGCCTAACAAGACGCGCGCACGTAAGAAGTAAGACGCGCGCGGCCAAACAAATCGCCATTTAATTGGTGATCGAAAGATGCCGATCTTCACACGCACGTTCTCGTTGTGCACGACACTAATAAATTTTTAAATCCACTAAATAAATACGTATTTTGCCACTACGAATTCCGGTGGTTCTTTACCCACACTGCATCTGAAACATCATGCATGCAAGCAATGAAATTGGGGCTGCAATGCTAAATTTCACGTGACGTTCCCACGTGACTTTCCCACGTGTGCATAGACCGGTACTGCACCAATGGCTGGGCCTCCTGAAATCCCTGGCACCGAGCCAGGGGGTTTCAAAAAATATTGAGCCCAGTACGGATTGCTACTGTGGCGAATAGCCGTGGTGGCGGGTACAATATCGAAAAGATCACCGGAATGCGTCAAATTGACCCATCTCGTCCCAAGACGCGACGCGCCACGCGTCGCTTATGCGTACCACCCCTACATGGTCGTGCGGAATGCATTCCGTCCTGGTCCCTAAGCGCGGCTCCGGGCAATGTGAAACGATAGTGGATTTGTCAGCATTCCGTTATAAACCGTGCATATGCATATCCACGCTGCGGCTGAGCAGCCCTAAGCGGCTTAGGAACCACAACCCTCGAACCTGCATAACCCTCAATCGATCTCAAACACGGCATGCCGCCGGTCCGAACGCAAACGCTGAGCATGGTAATTCCCGCCACCTGTAGAGCAGGTTCCGGCTAATGTATGCATACATGTCTAAAGCACGTATAATGAAAAAATACAATGTATATTAGAGTGAATTATGTATCCCGGTATCAGAAAAATATGAAAGTGTCGCTAGAAATGCAGCACGCTTAGAGGAGCATGGCAACAGCGCCAACAACAGCACCCGAGAAGCCGAGAGCGGCAGCCTTGTTGCCAGCGTTGGCAATGGCAGGAGCCGACTCAGAGCTGGTGGGCTCAGCCGACGGGGCAGGAGCCTCAGCCGACGAGGTGGCCTCAGCCGACGAGGTGGGAGCAGCCTCCTCCGAGCTGGTGGGCTCGGCCGACGAAGCCTCCTCCGACGAAGCACCGCCCTCGCAAGTAGGGTTGGCAGGGAAGGCGGGCGGCTTAACGCTGTAAGCGTCAGCAGCCTTCCCAAAGGCACCATCGAGGTTGTTCAAGACACCAGTGGCCGAGTTGAACTTAGCGCAGTCGCTCTGGAGAGCCTTGACAAGGCCAGAGACAATGCCGGCAGCCGGGTCGCTGATCGAGGTGAGGTCCTGGCCGACAATCGCGCCAGCACCGACCGAGTTAACGAGCGAGGCCTTCTCGGTGAGCGAGTTCAAAAGGCCGACAATGGCGCTACCGTAGCCGTTAACCTGGCCAATATCGATGTCGTCAGCGGTGACCGAGCCGATGTCGTTGTTCAAGGCGACAACAGCCGAGCTGAGAGTAGCGAAGTACTCCTGGATGCCAAGAGCACCCTGGATACCATCGCCGCTGTTGTAAGCGTCGACCGAAGCGGCAAGGACGCTGGCAGCCGAGCTGAGGTTGTCAGCATCAGCAGAGTAGTCGGCAGCGACGACCTGGAGGAAGATGGCAGCAAGAAGTTGGGCGTTCATTTTTGGATGTATTAAAGAGTGTTCTTTAGTGCAAGATAAAAACTGCGGATGAAGGATCTTGGTGGAGGGATCTTGGCGTCTTATATAGTTTTCAAACCCTAGTGGGAGGAGATGAAAAAGGGGGCAGTACCAGCCCTGCAGGAATGTTTATGGGCCCCGCTCATTATGCGGAATAGGGCACGGGTTGCTTATTGTATGCGCACAACAAGGTTATGGATGTAAGATGTAAGCACCCTTGAAAAGCCCCGGAGGGTTAGGACCTGTTTTAATTATCGTGCGATATGGCAACTCAATGATTTGCTTGCATACGGAGCTGTATCACTGTTTTGAAAGGTTTGTACTTATCCAAATTATTATCTAGGTTCCAGGCGCATGAATCGGGGTCGTGCGTGGATTTGTCCGCCGATGCGGGGTAGTTTCATGAATTCCCGATGCTCATTTCAAATCATCGAATAGATTATGTAATGGCCTAACCCGTACCCGTATTAAGCTTTTCATTTGATCCACACACAGTACCGGGCAACGCCTCTAATAATAGTCCCTCCAGAGTGGGACATGGAATTTCACATATCACATAGAATTCCGCTCGCATGCCTTCGAATAATACAACACGAGATGAGCAAGGTAGTCGGTATGTGGGCGCACTCTCGTATTGTGATCAAAATATTTTTTAAAACTACATTAAATACTGCTTTAAAGCCTGTTGCTACCTATGCTTCTTTTTTGTAAGTACGCAGATGCCTTCGATTCCCCTCACTTCTGTAACACGCATTTTACAGCAATAAACCACACCCCTCGCCCAGTTTCGATACTCAGGCTCTCATTATCTGCGCACGGAGCACGCGAGTAAGTTCAGCCATTTGAACCACCGAGCGCGCTTCGCCCTTTCCCCTCTTTGCCTAGCTGCCGTTCGCACATCATAGCCCTAACCCTTGAGGGGTCTTAGGCCCTTTGGGCAATTGCGAATTTTTGCTATCTCCCAATGGGGATTGCCAACTGCGCGACATTTGCGTCGAAATATGTTTGAGATCGTTTCGATGGTGGGCCCGGTACTTAAAACTTTGCGATATTTACTTGCTCTGTTGATACATAGATCTATTAATCCATGAATAGCGCCGTTAAATTCGAGTATTGTCAATCGTGCTCTTCGCATTATAAAAGGGAACACTACGGACATTCTACGGTCTATAATAACGGTGCGGCCCAACGTTTCGTGCCCCGATAATGCGCATTAGTAAACGTACTATGGCTGACTGCAGATCAAAGGTCGACACAGCCTTCAGATAAACTACATGCATAGCCGATACCCAATATAAATCACGTGCTTGGTATCACGTGATAGACCTGGTGGTGCAGGGCACAGTTTCCGTGACCCAACATGGAATCGGTGGGGACGCACCACCAATCGAGTTAGTCACTATATTGGTTCATTTAGCAATGAAAAAAACGCATTCATGGTGATTGGTTCCTCCATTCTGATATCTTTTTTTTAAATCAATATCTATCGATTCTAAGATATAGGTACACATAACTACTTAGACTAATCATGCGATCTCAGAACTAAAAATGTTTGAATTCTCGAATCAGCACGCAGCACGCAGCGCATACCCCACACTGACCCGCACCGACGCACTGCGGGGTTTCAAACTTGCGGCACGGCCGCCCCATCTCCGCGCGGATCGCTGCCCGCGTGGTATGCGCGTTTCCCGTTTTGGCGATCCTGCACAATTATTTGTCCCCGGCCGAAAATACTGCGCCCCGCCAAAGAGATACTCCGCACGGTGTGGCCCAATTTTTCCAAAGCGTGGGCAGACTCAATGGGGATGCCCTCTTCAAGGTTCACAATGACATTATCAGTGCTACTACGTACCGGCAACCCCCCACGGGCATCGGAAGCCGGAGTTATACAGATCCGTGGGGCGTCAAGCGCTGATTGTGGATCAAACCCGAAAAGTAGCATATTCAATGCGACCTGAACATGGCCCTGTGGTTGCATGAACCCCCCCATCACACCATACGCCGCATACAACCCTCCATCGGCCCTGGTGAGCATTGCCGGGATGATCGTATGGTATGGCCGTTTGGATGGGCCTAAAGCGTTTAAACTCGCAGGATCCAGGGAGAAATTACACCCTCGGTTGTGTAAGGCAAACCCCGTGTTGCTGGGCACAATCCCAGACCCGAAGCCAAAGTACAAACTCGAGATCATCGAGCAAGCGTTGCCCTCGGCATCAGCAACTGCATAGTACGACGTGTCCGAATGCGCGAGTGGGGGTACCGCTTTGTTGCTGGCACTACCTAGACTGAAGAACTCGCGCGCGCGGTTCACTGCATGCTCATCGCTCAGCAATTCACTGGGTAACTCATTTGTAGGGTCAGCGACGTGGTGCTCGGCCTCGGCAAATGCCACTTTTAAACACTCTGTAAGTAGATGTAAGTACTCTCCCGAATTGTGTTTCAACTTATGGATGTCCACATTGTGTTCAGCGGCCACAGCGCGCATTAAATTCAAAGCGAGCAGGGCCACTACGCCATGGTTGTTCGGGGGGAGCTCCCAAAGCCGCACGCCAGTGTCCAAAACAGGCGTGCTTATCGGCTCAATTGGTAGTGACCGGTGCTGTAATAGATCCTCATGGTCCAAAACGCCACCCCGTTGCTGCACGGCGGCCACAATTGCATCGGCAGTGGGGCCTCGGTAGAACCCATCTTTACCATTTAGGGCAATTCGTTCTAAAGTCTGGGCCAGCGCCTCGTTCACAAAGATTTCACCTTCGCGAGGTGCACGCTTGCCATCCACAAGCAACGATGTGCCCTGCAGCAGCGGCTCGGCAACTTGCCAGATCCGACTGCTTACCTTGGAAACGGGGAACCCCTGGCGGGCAAGCTCGATCGCTGGGGCCAAAATAAGGCTGAGCGGTTTGCCGGTGCCCCAGCGCTCTACGGCATCGATCCATAACGCCGCGGCACCGGGAACTGTAACGCTGAACGCACTGGTGCGGGGCAACGTTTCCACATTTTGGCCAATCGCTGCCCGGATTTTATCAGCATCAGTGTTTCTACTGCTCTTACCGCTGCCATTCAGTCCTTCTACTTTGCCGGTTTTCGCATTATACACAAGGACAAACGCATCGCCCAGCGAGGTCATGCCGGGTTCCACAACGGCCAGTGCAGCGGCACAGCCGACCGCTGCTTCGACGGCATTGCATCCTTGTTCCAGCAACTTGACTGCGGCCGCCGCTGCAAGCGGCTGCGACGACGCGGCTATACCTTTTACGGAGTGCACCACACTACGCCGGCTGGGGAATTCCATGTACTGCTCTGCCCTACCCTCGCCGCTATCAGCTCCCAGTGGCCAAGCTTAGTGGCCAAGCCTTAGTGGAGCAAGCCCTTGTAGGCCACGCCCTATGAGTCGAAGCCATGGACAAAGTCTAAATTTGCATCAATATATATACAACTGATTAGAAACTTTGAATTACTCTGTGTATATGCGTGCCATTACCCGGTGTATGCCGGCCTGTATCACTACCCTGGGCATGTTACCCTATGCATGCTAATTACCCACTGTAAATGCAGCACTCGAGCAGTTATTTGATGTACATCCACTACACACTCTATTAACCTACGTCTGAGCACCAAGCTCTGCGCACTCCTTAACAAACTGGTGCGGGGTCGGGATGTCCGTGGCACCATAAAGCACCTTGGACCCGAGCTTCGACGTGACGTCGGCATACTCGAAATAGTTCCCCCCACCAACCATGAACACAATGGCCTGGTCATAAAGTATCCGTTTTGGCGGCGGCCGGCTGTGGGCGCCGCGCGATTCGTGGGGGTCAAAGTATATGAAGTCCTCCGTGAACGACGAGGCTGATTTGGACGATGTACTCGTAGCTGATGCCGAATTAGGGGATTCCACAAGCTGCTGGGCGATCCGCGTCACGGGCAAATCGCGGTTCTCCGGCAAAAAATTCCGCACGCCGGAGATAATGTTGCCGAACCCCTCAGCAATCGCTCCCTGGTTCAGTCTATCCGTGAGTGAGCTTGTGAATCTTCTAAACAAATCCGGTGATGAAGACGGCACACTGGTTCCCTGCGAAGATGGAGCGCTCGCTTGTAAACTCATGCGGGACAATTCCTTCGTGCGTTTAATGTACTTCAAAGCCTGCATAATCACTGACGATTCCGGGGTTTCTCCTGCCAGTTTCCGCAACGCCTCTTCAATTGGTGCCAAGTCGCTGCTATTCGTCTTTGCAGAAATGTAGTAAACTAAGTACAGCCGCAATTTATCCTCCGGGGTGCCCACCTCGCCATTGATCATATCCAGGATCGTACTGGGGGTTTGCCGACTAGCGGTCTGCTCGGCTTCGAACAATTGCGCCAGTCCACGGTCGCCAATTGCCTTCAGCAATACAGTGGCAATGTTCATGTGCATATCAATCGCCTTCTTCCGCTGGGCCAGTTCAGGAACGGCCGTCAATGCTGATTTCAATGACGACGTCGTAGTGCTGAGGTCGAGCTGCGCCATTTGCGCGCCCAATTCGTCTGCAGACTGGCCAGTAACGCGCTGGGCGTCCTGCTTATACTTCGTAACAAATGCATCAACATTGTCGGCGACCTCCGGAAACGGCAACTTCTGGTTCTGCGTCCAGAACGTGTCCGTGGGTTCAATGTCATAGACCTGCGTGCTGTTCGGCAGCTTAACAGCATTCCGTTTCAGCTCACACGTATCGTTTATAAGGCTCTGGTATGTCCAGGAATGGGCAAACATCGACACTAAGTCGAGGTTCCTATCAGCAATGGCCAGCACAACCCTGCGTTCGGTCATCGTGGAGGGCAATTCGCCCCTCCGATTCGCCAGCAAGCTACGCAATCGCTCGTCCAGGGCCTGGGCCACCATTTCAGCGGCGTTTCCCCTGGAGGCCCGAATTACGGGAACCACGCCGAGCGTCAGCAGCGTGCAGTACAAACCGCTGGCAATCTGCGCCACGCGCTGCTCAATTTCGGCCTCACTGCTGCGGGGATCCGACAAAACGCGGTAGGTGCCGGGCAGTTCAAGACTGAACACATCCGGTTCGAGCACGGTGAATTGGAGGTGCTGCTCGAAAACCTGGCTAATTCGCGCGGATGTAGTCAAGGTTTTCGCTGCCAAATCTTCGAGTTGTTCTCTGGTGAGCGGCCGCGTGAAGTTTAAACTGTACGAGCTGTACAGGCCTGCAGCCACGTCACGGCCGATGCGGTCGATGTTGCTACTCGTCGGTTCCACGAAGTAAAGGGCCGGCACGTCGGGAATGGCGTGCCGCGGAGCGTCCAGCAGCAGATGCAGCGTCACGCCGGACCTGAACAGATCGGCCATGCGTAACACGCTCGAGATGATGTCGCGGCCGACGGCATCAAACACCAGCACTTTCCACACCACGCCAGTTTCGCTGTCGGCGTCCTGGTTGAACCGCAGCATGCGCTGCAGGGCTCTCACCTGAGCGCTACGCAGCGTCTCTTCAGACATGTCCGGATGTACCTTGCCCACACCGGTGTCAAGCGCGACCGGTCAGCTGACACGCTCAGGGCGACAGTGGCCCGATACAGCCAGCTATAACCCATCTATGGGCCCCACCCATTGCGAGGTTCACCCATATCTAGCCGTACTCGGTCATCCACGCTAAGGTCCTGCTGGCCACGATCGTTATATATATATCTGTTAAATACGGATATATGCACTTAATTATGCCCCCATTCAGTACAGTAAACTTGCTTACGGGTGGGGCTTATGCCCAGTGAAATGGCGTGGGCATTACGGTGAATTAAGTAAATAAATATAAATGCACTATGGATCGGGAAATACACGGTGGATCTAAAATGCACTATGCATACGGTAAGGCACAACGACGCATGCTGTGCCGTAACCGTGTAGGCTTAGGATCGTATATCGTTACCCAACGCCCACAATCGCGTGCGGCACGATTACGAACTATATAGACTGAAAAATTCCTGAAAAAATTTAGCTAGACTTAGAATGGCAGGTGCTACGGGTGCCTCGGCTGAGATCATACCGTCAAAACCCGATCAAGGCAATTCTTGCGGGGGGAAGCAACATGTCAAGTACATCGCTGTAGAAGACACCGAAAGCTTAAGTTCAGAATCGGCGGCATCGTTCACCGATTCCCAAACTGGAAGTGACGTCGACAAACAGCCGCATGTGACAACCACCGAAGTGGACGATGAGTTTGGTTTTATCGACTCGCATGTGCCCAATGGCGGGTTAATGGCGTGGCTGCAAGTGCTCGGGTCATGGACGGCCATCATTATGACCTTCGGGGTGGCAAGTGGCACCTCGGTGCTCATGCAATGGCTCGAGCGTAACTACTTAAAGGATATGTCACCGTCGCGCATCGGCTGGATGTTCTCCGTGCAATTGTTCCTGTTTTACTTTTTGGGAGTGTTGTTTGGGCCCGTGGTGGATGCCTACGGGGTGCGGTGCCTTATCATTCCTGGCTCCATTGGCATTGTGGTGTGTATGTTTCTGCTCAGCCTTTGCACGAAATACTACCAATTCGTGCTATGCTTTTCGATTTTGGGCGGAATTAGTAGCGCATTTATCTTTAATCCCTGTGTGAGTGTGCTCACGCACTGGTTTGACACGCGTAGGGGCCTTGCCATCGGCATTGCCGCTACTGGGTCGGGAATTGGTGGCATCGTTTTTAATCAAATGAACAACAAATTGCTGGGACGAACTACTTTTGGGTGGGCCGTGCGCGCCATGGCGTTCGTCATTCTGTTTTGTGCAGTGGTGAGTTGCGTAACTTTACGCTCGCGTCATGTCAAAAGATCGGTTAAATGGAAGGACATGCACCCGGATTTGTCGGCATTGCGCGAGCCGGCCTTTTTGTTTTGCGTTGTGGGGCTGTTCTTTGTGGAGTGGGGGCTATTTGTACCGATGCAGTACATTGTCAGCTACGCCGTCGACAGTGGGCTGTCCCGGACTTTGGGCACCAATTGCTCTACATACCTGTCTGTGGCCTCGATCTGCGCTAGGATTGCCGTTGGGTACTTGGCCGATCACTGGGGGTCGTTTAACATGATGATAATTGCCTCGACGTTATCCGGTATCTTGTGTTTAGCGGTTTGGCTGCCTGCAGGGCACACCAGCGCGGGACTCGTGACGTTCTGCGTGCTGTTCGGCATTACGAGCGGTGCTGTGGTGTCGCTCACCCTCATTACCGTACCGAAGCTTGCCCACGTTAAGGATGCCGGCCGTAGGTATGGCACCGCGTACATGATTGCGAGCTTTGCGGTGCTCACGGGCATCCCCATTGCCGGCGCTTTGACAGATCACCATTACTTAGGCGTCATTTTGTTTTCCGGTTGTGTATACCTTGCCGGTGCCGCGTCTTTCCTGCTGTCTAGGTACTTCGCAGCGGGATGGACCCTCGTTTTTTAAAAGATTTTGTACAAAAAATAATGCAATTAAATCATAGGTGCTATCCACGGGGACGTCTAAAAGAGGCGGGTTTCCTAAAAGGAGCGATGGATCTTTTAAAAAAAGATGGGGAGTTTTCTAGAAGCGGTGCAGGCGGATGCTTTAAAACAAATAAACAACTGTAGAACTGTTAACAAAAAAATAGCATAGCGAGCTTAAGTCAGGTTGCTGAACGTGGATGGCTCACTGTCATCGCTGGCGCTGTACATCGACCACAACGGGTTCGGTTTCAAGCGTTTTGCAGCGGGCTTTGTGAACCCCGGAAAGTCTAAATCGGCAAGAGCATTGTGCTCTTCATCATCGGGCATACCGAGAAACCCAAAATCCTCGGCAAAATCTAAAGGACCGAGCCGAGACGCATCTTCATACTGAATAACGACCGGATCCGACAAAGGTGGTAACGGCTGGTCTGCCAGCTGTCCGTCCCGCGGTATCCGTTGTTGGCGCACTGATGGACGCTCAAAAGAAGAAGCGCTGTTGTCCACGTACGCGCGAAACTCGGGAAGCGCCGCCAGCGGCCCCTCGCCGAACTGTTCCGGCGGAGTTGGTGCCTCGGGAGGTGTGTAAAGGACAGATTGAACCGAATCAGTGCTCGATATGCTTGCTGCTGACCCTCGAGGCGATTGTCCGTATGAGTTTGCCTTCGTTGTGTACACTTCTGTGTCACGTACTGTTCCCGGAGAGTACCGTACCGCAGTTGAGCTCGTTTGGGCACTGTCCCGTTTCCTATTCAAAGCATCGGGGTGTAAAGCCGGGTTGAAATAGTTCGGGTGCAACAGATCAGGGCCGTACGGCCGGGGGCTGTACATATTTAAGCTCGCCGGTACTTGTCGGTTCACCACATCGTACATGCTGGAACCAGGAGGCACGGCACTGTTAATTGGCCGAGATGTGCCCTTAAGGGCAGCAATGCGGCCCGTCGGTGCAGAGCTTGCCGTTAACAAGCCGCCGCGCGCGGCAGCCGACGAGTTCGCACCCAGCGCATATGGCGTGCCTGATGTATAGACCGGCAAACTGTGTGAAACGTTCGTAACCGCCCCATTGAGCTCAGAACTCCCAATTACCCCATTGGGCAACGTGGATATCGGTAGCGGGCGCCCGTTTACTGGCTCCGCCACCGGAATTTGATTCGAGTCAAGCGGTGATCTGGCTAATTGACCCGCCTGAGCAATTCTCGTCGTTGGTGGCTGTGTAGCTGCTGTAGCTTGCCCATCAGAATCAGCATCTTTGGGCGTTCGGCGCCGACGGCGATCTTTGGGATATTCGCAAGTAAGGTGAAGCCGAATACACGCTTTACAGATCGGTTCCGTTTCGTCGCACCGCTTCTTACGCTTGCGGCACGCAAAACAGCCCGTCCGTGAACGTTTGTGGCGACAAGCGACCGCCGTGTCGCCGGCTTTCCCTAGACCCTGCATGGTAAAAAACAATAAAAATTGAAGTTAACGGTTGTAGGGAGGGTGCAATATGTGTGCAGGTATAGTTATCGTTAAGTGTAACGATTTTATTCAGGTCACACAAAAGTGGGCGATGGTTATCCGGAGTAAGTTCGGGACCTATGAGTAAAGCAAATAAAGCGCGCGACCCTCCCTTTTTGACTTCCGCGGGGTTCTGCAGGTCCCAACATAAAAAAGTAAGCGACCCAGCATAGTTAAGATCATTCCCTTGCCCTAGAGTGCCAGCTGACTCCATATTAGGGCAGGGATACTGAGTGGGGCAAAGGCACATGGCAATTAGCAGCGCGGTTTTTGTACGTGCTTCGCTTTCCTAACCCTGGTTTCAGAGCCATTTGGACCTAACTGGCCCCAATATTTTTGGCCCGATCTGCAGCTCCATGCACGTAAGAGAGGCATTCGGTAATTTCTTTAATTACCGCCAATTGTTACACTTAATTATTTCGATGGAATATATTAAACCTTTTTCACATCCGGTTTAAATGAGTATTAACTCTTTCATGACTTTTTCTTTGCACGGCTTCCGACACGTAAACGGAGATTTAATCCGCTCGGACTCCGCCCCCTCGCAGTCGTACTCGAAGAGACGTGGCCATCTTTCTATGTTCAAACAGATCAGGGTCAGGGGACTTTTTGACGTTGTGACAGGCGGCGTGCGCAGCTGTCACTTTTTCCTCGCCCTGACAGTGCTAAAGCTCCATGAGATGATATGCAAAGGGTAAGGAGAGAGCTCTTTGGTGCAGGCGTCTCTGCATAAACTTACTAAGGGTTGGGTTTGGAATGTCAGATCTTGAATGGTAAGAAATTTGATCGAAGTGCCCATCTGCGTCATCGTGCATGGTACTATAAACCCCTCATGCGCTTACGTGTAAAATACATTGCGGCGCAGCAGTGCGGCGCGCACACGTGCCAAGGAAGTACCCAAAGCGAGCCGGCTTTGGATCGCATAGCTTGAGCCGCACGAGTTGCGGCTCAGCAAACAAAAGGGTATGTATGATCCTGCGTGGATTTCATTGGTGGCAAACTTACCGATACCGTTTCTTCAGTGCAGATCTGAATGCGTTTCAAAGCCGGGGCTTGGGTCAAAAAAAAAACGCTCTGCTAAACTGCTGGTCAACTGCCTGCACTTTAATAATTACAAAAGCAATTATTGCATCTAAGGGAACAAACATCTCCGACATCGCGTATGTCGTAGCGTATCTTTATCGAGCATAAAGCAATGATACTGCATCAAAATCCGGCCTCAATCGCGATTCGAGCCCGGGTTCCCCTAACTGACTCATCAAATGACCCGGTCGTCTGCAAACCGTTTGCAAACCACTAACCATCTATAATTGTTGCGGTCCTGAGCAGGTAACCGTACACGATTAAAATCAACGGCCTCCACTAAATGGTAGCAGCTACCACGCATCCCAAACACACCATCCCAATTGGATAAGCACACGATACGCTTAATTTAAAAATTAAAAAAAAAAAAAACACGGTACGCTCAAAAAGAAAGAACCAAGCACATCATCTTAAGCACACCATCTTAAGCACACCATCTTAAGCACAGGCCCCAAGCACATAGCACTAAACAGGCACCCCACGCTGACACAAGCTCGTGCAACCCATACTACGCACCCACGAAACAAATATTCGGCACAATGAGCAGCCCACGCACAGTAAAGCTGACGTCGGCCGACGGCGTTAGCTATGAGGTAGAGCAGAAAGTCGTTGAGCAGAGCCTGCTGTTGAAGAACATGATGGAAGACATCGGCGAGGACATCACGGACATCCCCGTGCCGAACGTGCAGTCGAACGTGTTGCGGAAAGTTTTGGATTATTGCGAGCACCACAAAAATGACCCCACCAGCGCTACTTCGGACGAGGGCATCGCCCGGGCGAAATCCAGCGAGATTAGCCCCTGGGACCAAAAGTTCCTTCAAGTTGACCAAGAAATGCTGTTTGAAATTATTATGACCGCTAACTACTTGGACATTCGGCCACTGATTGAGGTGGGCTCGAGAACGGTGGCAAACATGATCAAGGGTAAGAGCCCCGAGGAGATCCGGAAAACGTTTAACATTGCCAACGATTTTACGCCCGAGGAGGAGGCACGCATTCGCCGCGAGCACGAGTGGGCTCAGGACAGATAAGTATATAGTGTATGTTGCAGGGTGTATGATGTGTGATGTAGAAACTGTGAACTGCGTGCATAATGTATGTGGTGTGCAGTGTATTTATGTTAGTGTGAGGTATAAGGTTTACGCGTGTCTGCGAGTATGAGGTTTATGTGTCTACGAACGTGTATATGAACGTTTGAGGCGTATGTGTCTGTGAACGTGAACGTGAACGTGAGGTGTATATGTCGATGAACGGGTATATGAACGTGAGGTGTATGTGTCTGTGAACGTGTCTGTGAACGTGAGGTGTATATGTCGATGAACGGGTATATGAACGTGAGGTGTATGTATCGATGAACGTGTCTGTGAACGTGAGGTGTATATGTCGATGAACGGGTATATGAACGTGAGGTGTATGTATCGATGAACGTGTCTGTGAACGTGAGGTGTATATGTCGATGAACGGGTATATGAACGTGAGGTGTATGTATCGATGAACGTGTCTGTGAACGTGAGGTGTATATGTCGATGAACGGGTATATGAACGTGAGGTGTATGTATCGATGAACGTGTCTGTGAACGTGTATGTGTATGTCAACGAACGTGTATATGAACGTGAGGTGTATGTATCGATGAACGTGTCTGTGAACGTGTATGTGTATGTCAACGAACGTGTATATGAACGTGAGGTGTATGTATCGATGAACGTGTCTGTGAACGTGTATGTGTATGTCAACGAACGTGTATATGAACGTGAGGTGTATGTATCGATGAACGTGTCTGTGAACGTGTATGTGTATGTCTACGAACGTGTATATGAACGTGTGAGGTGTATGTGTCTGTGAACGTGTCTGTGAACGTGTATGTATGCGTCGATGAACGTGTCTGTGAACGTGTATGTGTGTGTCGATGAACGTGTCTGCTGTGAGGTGTACGTATATGGGTGTTAATATATATTACTTCGTGGCACGCCCCGCCCTAAGAATCTCATCGCAAAGCAGCAGGTTCGACGCAATGCTCGTGGCAGCTGCAATTGAGTTGCGAATGACCCCATAGTTGTCCCAGATGCCTAGTTCACTAGGATCTATGGGCTTGCCCTCGTCCAGCTCAATGCCGACGAGCTTTGTAGGGTCGTCAGCGAACCGATCCTGCGCCTCGCTAACCGTTTCGAGGATCTGAAGTCCTGCATTGCCCGCTAACGTCTTGGGGATCACGAGCATGGCCTCGGCAAACGCCTGCACGCCAGCCCGGTCCCGCCCACGTGCATGTTGGGTAGTTAAATGGTGGTGCAACGCGATCTGGAACGCTCCTGCGCCTGGGATTAAAGCCCCGTCGTTCAACGTGTTTCCAACTGCCCGGATCCCGTCCCTGACCGTGTCCTCAATCTGCTTTATGGTATGGCTGTTGGGACCTCTAACTAGCACGGTGGCACTGCGTGGGTTGCGCACTTCTTCAACAAAGGTGAACTTCTCCTCGCCAATAACTTGCTCGTAAACGTGCCCGGCCCACCCTAAGTCGCCAACTGCTAAATCCTCCACGGAGTTCTGGGCCGTGGCACCGGTGATCAGCTGCAATCGCTCCATGTTGCGGCGTTTCGCCCGCCTTAACGCCATAATGCCGTGTTTCGCCAGAACGTCAAGACTTAAGGGATCAATGCCCTTCTGGTTGATAAGCACAAAACTGCTGCCGTCCTTCGTGACTTCGTCGGCCAAAGCGGTAATTTTCGCTAGTTTCGCATCCACAAACGCGCGTTCGCTAGCAACGAGCTTCTCGCGCTGCTCAGCTGTTGAATAGTAAAAGCCAGAATTCACCTCGGTTTTCTCGTATTCGAGCGACACATTGAGGACCAAAACGTGGGCATTGCGCACATCGCGCGGCATTGCCGGGTGTCGCGGGCCGTGGTCCAGCACAAGCCCGCGGATAAGCTTCGTTGCCAGTGCTGATTCGCTCTGCATTTTTTGCACTTCGACCATGTGCAGGTCAAGGCGGCCCGTTTGCACATCTCTAACGGTTAAAACTGCATCCGTGACGATGGGAGCTAAAATAGCGGCGAGCTGCGGCCTGACTTTCGTGGCAACCGACGTTTGTGCGACGGTGAGCAGCAGCTCGCGGTTCACCAATTCAGAGCCGGTAAACACGGTTTTCACCGAATCCAAGTAGGCAAGCGCGGCTTTTCTTGCCGTTTCAAACCCGTTAACGAGCACGCGCGGGTGCACACCTTCGCCAATAAACCTATTCGCTTCCTTAAGCAGCTGGCCAACGTACAAACACACGGTGGTCGTGCCGTCGCCGGTAATGTCGTCTTGAGAGCTCGCAACTCGAGCAATCATGATCGCCGTGGGGTTCTGGATCTGCATTTCGCTAAGTAAAACTTTGCCGTCTTTCGTCAGCTTGATATTGCCACTGCCGTCCACCAGCATCTTGATGGTGCCGCGGGGGCCCAAGTTCGAGGCCAGCACGCCTTGTAAACCGGTGGCGGCATTGATATTGACTGCCAAAGCGGCGTTGCGCCGAATACTCTCGGCTTTCGGGTTCACGAGCTGTACAGACATGGTGATCACGTAACCCTGACCGCCCTAAATGGCCACCCACACCACAGACGAGACAAATAAGTAAATATATATGTATATAAATACGGGCAATCAGTTTATTAAGTGGTCCTGGCCAAGATAGATAAATATGACGAAAAATACCAGCACGTTAGGCGTACCGCTCCAATCTATGCACAAACTCCATCTAATACAGTGCCAGGCCACCTCGCCCGGAAACCTTTAGCTCGCGATTGAGCCCATGACTTGATTACGCTGATGTTTAAGCGTGCTATTAACGTGGAAAGCTAAATAATAAATAGTTGCTATACTCGCCGGATGTTTGGTGCACTCATGGGCCGCATGGACCTGGCAGGAACGAAACTTCCGCGGCGTACATTCGGCACTAAACTTCCGCGGCGTAAATTTACAGGCACTGAACTTTCACGCCGTGCAGGCACGAACCCTCTCATTGGCACCGAACTTTCACGTCGGGCTGAACTCATGCGTACACTAGCCGGCACTAAACTTATGCGGCGTTGCACACTTCCTGGACGTTGCACACTTCCTGGACGTTGCGAACTTCCTGGACGTTGCGAACTTCTCGACCATAACCTACGTTCCGGGTGATATGGGGGTCGTTCATAAACTACAGGCACGCGGTGAGGACGATACGGCAACGTTGCCGTTGCTGAATTAACAGTGGGCCAGTTCCTAACGGGATACGCATACAATGGCGGCATTCCGGGGGGACGTGCAGCTGCATAGAATACAACGCGGTCGTGGGGGACGACACCGATACGCTGGGGGGTCATAGTATTGCGGGGCAACGGAATAATGCTGTCGCGTCGCACTGGATAGCTTGGAGCCATCGAACTGCGACGCGGTGCATGGTTTTGAGGTGGCAGGGGCCGTTGTATTGCCCTTGAAGGCACTTCGGCAGCGACTTGTGGGCGCGCAGTGCCGTAATGAACCGTTTCTGCTGGCAGCATCGTTCCCCGGCGCTCACTGGACGCTGGTGGGCGTTGTTGCTGGAAGCGGGGACGCGCAGTACCATACGTGGCCATTCCCGTGCTCGGCAACATCGTTCCCCGGCGCTCGGTGGGTGTGGGGCGCTCAGAGGGCGTGGGGCGCTCAGAGGGCGTGGGGCGCTCAAGTGGCATGCGGCGTTGCCTCGGAGGAACAGTGGTAGCTGTTGACGGAGCCGGGGTGGCTCTCAGCACGTTTGCTGGACGCTCTACCGTGGTATACATTGCGCGGGTGCCCGTGGGAGCAATTGAAGCTCGCCTCAATGGTGCACTGGCGGGTGGACGGATATTATTAGCCGGTTCTGCACTCTTTAGTGGCCGTGCGCGGTACGTGGGGGGCGGCTCGAGCCATGGCTTTGCATAATTCGGGTTGAACTTAATGCGTTTAGGTGCAGGACCCTGCTCAGTGTCAACACGTTTAGTGCCAGTAAACTTAGAAGTTGTGGAAATGGTTGCTCGACGATTAGACAGTGCCTTAGCCTCAGCATTACCATTGTTAGGCTGAGTGCGCATGGAAACCGATTGCGAAGGTGGGTGCGTTGAGGGACCTGCAATTAGACGCCTCGGTGGGTTTGCCGGTAACCGCATCGGCTGTTTTACAATTGTGGGTGCGGAAGGCTGTAGTAGAGGGCGGGTTGGTGACCCTTTGCGGCCTTCTTGCAATTCGCGGCGCTCACGAGCGAGCATTAGGCGCTGGTGCACGGTCAGTTTTGGTTCCTCAGAAACGCGCTGCAAATTCGAAGTGTAGGCCCGCCGACCAGAAGTTTTCGGTCTTAACGAAAGTACTTGGCGTCTATCAGTTATTGCGGGCATTGAGGGCGCGGCGTCACGAAGCTCGGCAATTTCAGCCACCACGTTGGGTGTTGAAAGGCAAGCGAATGTTTTCCGAAGTTTTTGGGCGCGCTTTGCGAAATTGAGCAGGATTGTTTGGGCCCTTTCCGCCTTGGCGCGTGTTTCCGCGAGCGCGGCGTAAATACCGGCCTCAAACAGCTTTTCCCGCTTTTCCACATATACTGTTAATTCACGGATTCGTTCGAGCTCTTGACGGCATTTATTCGCATCCCCCCAGTCCATTGTGCCGAGTATCCCCCTCCGCTGGGGAAATGTAAACATAGGGGTAAGGTAATGGGCAGAGGAGTACACCGCGCCACAGGCATGCATTATGCTGGCCAACTTACATTTTAAACAGTATTCACGCCTATTTAATCTATATTCGCATGTAAATAAATTATTGAAATCTATGTGCTCAAGGTTCGGTGCATAACTTGTGTGGTTCATTCCGAGAGGCATAAGTTGATGGGTGTGTAACACTTGTCATTGCTTCCGCTCGCTTGGTAGGCAGGGCTTAGGGCCTCATTCCCCACCACGAATTTTTCACTGCCCGCTGGCCAACGCTACGGGCGCGCTCACAGTTGGGACTTTAGAGCCGGTACACGTGACTGATTTTCCTCACGGGCTCGACCCACTCTCGTCATATAGATAATATTCAGCTGCCTTGACACGCTTGATATCCATAAACAGCATGAAGCAGAATCCTCAGGTTTCCAGCTCGCGCTCTAAGTCGCGGAAGCAGCACTTCCAGGCTCCTTCGCACATTCGTCGTGTGATCATGAGCGCGCCGCTCTCTAAGGAGCTCCGTGCGCAGTACGGCATCCGTTCGTTGCCGATTCACCGCGACGACACCGTCCAGGTTGCTCGCGGCTCCCACAAGGGCAAAGAGGGCAAAGTCACTGCCGTTTACCGTTTGAAATACGCCGTTCACGTCGAGAAGATCTCTACGGACAAGGCCAGCGGCAAGTCGGTGCCGGTGAACCTCGCTTCGTCGAATCTCGTCATCACCCAGGTCAAGCTGGACAAACACCGCAAGGCGCTCATCACCCGCAAGGGCGGCAAGCTTGAGTAGGTACTTAACTTAATTATTATCTCAATGGCATACATGTGTAGTAGTGCAACTGAAATAGCTTCCCGAAGCGTGACAAAATTGTATGGCACGTGACTTGTGGGGGAAATATCAAGCACTGCACGGTTAATCGGCCTCAATAGCTAAGTAGATCGCGAAATGTAGAAGACCATACATACTTACTTACTTACTCTCATTGGATTTCTTTTTAGGGATGTCAATGGCCGCACCGGGGGACCGTTTGTTGCGTTTAGTTAACACCTCAACCCCGTCCTCGGTTACCAACAAAGTATGCTCGAATTGGGCGCTCCAACTGCCATCTCGTGTAACAGCAGTCCACCCATCGGGCCATTGCTTGTCCTGGTAACCACCTAAACACAGCATGGGCTCGATGGTGAACACCATTCCCGGTTTACAAACCCCGACTGCCTTGTTGTGCGCGTAGTGAGGCACATTCGGAGCACTATGGAACAGCTTACCGACCCCGTGGCCCGTGTAGCTACGCACAACGCTGAGTTGGTGCTCTTTGGCCACCCTTTCTATTTCGTTACCCAGCGATCTAATGAGTACTCCGGGTTTGACCATAGCAATGGCGGCATCCAGCGACCGTCGAGTACCTTCAACGAGCCTAACCGTGTCGTGGTTTGTCCGGGCTTTATCCCCTACATAAAAGGTGTGGTTCATGTCGCTGTGCACCCCATCCTTATAAAGCGTGACGTCAATATTCACAATGTCACCATCTTCAAGCGGACGCTGATCAGGAATTCCGTGACAAATCACTTCGTTCACACTGGTACATACCGATTTCGGGAAATAGAAGTAATTGAGAGGCGACGGGTACGCACCGCGCTCCATACAGGCTTGGTGTACAATGGCATCGATCTCATCAGTGGTAACCCCAGGTTTCACGGCCCGGCCCGCAATGTCAGTAACCTCGCGAGCCAGCCTTGAAACATGGCGGATCTTTTCAATGGTTTCGGCATCATTGATTTCGATCTGGTTTCCGCGTTCCTCAAGTTCCGAAGTGGGCTCGCCATCCTCGGCATAATCGGGTAACACAATTCCCGCTTTGATCGGTCGTTTAGGACTTAAGGGGTACACAGCCCGCAGCTTGCCCGTGTAGGCAGCTGCCGGGAACGGGTCGTACGTTTTCCCGTCTTCTTGGGGGTGGATAGCCTTGTGCTTTTTCCAGTTACGTTTAAAGCATTCCTGACTGCAGTAGCTCGAGTCGATCCCGAACTTCATGCAAGTTGGGCATTTAAGCGTCCCCGCTGGGTTCGCACAGTCCTGGCCGCTGCAGCTCATGGGGAAAGGTAAAGGATGTGCAGGCCATTGTTTAGGTGTATCACCACCGCAGACAACGCTGGAAACGCTGGAAATGCAGGCAACGCAGGCAACGCAGGCAATATATAATTTCTATGTGATTTAAATTAAAGTACTCATTTAAATAAACAACATAAATAGAAAATTTCTACCGTTTTAAGCACTACTCGTCAAGGCTCCTGACTGACCCTATGGCGTGACCCCCCATTACTAAAGCTTTCAGGTTATTTTTTTCACTCACCCGATTTTTCACAATATGGCCGACTACGTTCTGTTTGAGGAGCCGACCGGGTACGCCCTTTTTAAAGTGGCAATCAAGCCTGAGGAGATCGGCAGCCGATTGAAAGAAGTGCAGAGCGCCAGCACCGATCTGGCGCGGCTCGGCAAAATGATCGAATTGGTTGGTTTTACACCGTTCCAGGGAGCCGCCCAGGCTTTGGAGAACGCCAATGACATCAGTGAAGGAATTGTTAACGAGTATCTTCGCAATTTCCTTGAGTTGAACCTTCCCAAGCCGGGAAAGAGTGCTGACGCTCGTGTGTCACTCGGTATCAGCGACAAGAACTTGGGCCAAAGCATCAAGGATGAGTTCCCATACGTGGAAACCGTTGCTAATGAAGCCACCCAGGACTTGTTGCGGGGCATTCGTACTTTCGGAGCGAAACTTCTGAAAGGTCTTGATGAGGGTGACCTGGAACGGGCCCAGCTCGGTTTAGGCCACGCCTATTCACGGTCCAAGGTGAAGTTCAGCACCACGAAGAATGATAATCACATTATTCAGGCGATTGCGTTGCTCGACCAGCTCGATAAGGACATCAATGTTTATGCTATGCGGGTGAAGGAATGGTACGGCTGGCATTTCCCCGAGTTAAAAGGCTTGGTGAGCGACAATCACGACTATGCGAAGTTAGTGACAATCATTAAGGACAAACAGGGGCTTAGCGAAGCGGATTTGCACACTGTGGCTGCCGCCCTTAAGGATGACGAAGGTGTGGCCTCGCAAATCATCCAGGCCTCCAAAACTTCGATGGGCCAGGACCTCAGTGAAGGTGATATGACGTGTGTTGTTGATTTTGCTCAGCGTGTAGTGGAAATCACCGAGTTCCGTGCTGATCTTTACGCTTACTTGGTGTCCAAAATGCACACGGTTGCTCCGAACCTCACCGAGTTGATCGGCGAGATGGTGGGTGCTCGTTTGATTTCCCATGCTGGCTCGCTAGTGAACTTGTCGAAGTACCCGGCGTCGACCGTCCAGATCCTGGGCGCTGAGAAGGCGTTGTTCCGCGCGCTTAAAACGAAAGGTAACACGCCGAAGTACGGGCTTATTTACCACTCATCGTTTATTGGCAAGGCGGCACAAAAGAATAAGGGCCGCATTTCGCGATTTTTGGCCAACAAATGCTCAATTGCGTCGCGCATTGACTCGTTCGCGGAGTCGCCCACGTCAGTGTTTGGCCAGGTGTTAAAAGAGCAGATCGAGGAGCGGCTGCAATTTTTCGAGACGGGCAAGCCGCCAATGAAGAACGTCGATGCTATGAACTCGGCATTAAGCAGAGTGAATGTTAAAATCGATGATGATGAGGAGATGCATGACGATGCAGTTGAAGTAAAGAAAGACAAGAAAGACAAGAAAGACAAGAAGGAAAAGAAAGAGAAGAAAGAGAAAAAAGAGAAAAAACGCAAGGCCGAGGATGACGGCAAGAAGGAAAAGAAGAAGAAGAAGAAGAGCAAAGAGTAGCCCACGTAATTTATTCAGTACATCACTATACATAAAGAACGGATATATCCTCCGTAACATGGTTGCTGGGCACGCCAAGTATGTGCAACAGCTCGGTTTGTAGCAAATTGACGCCCTCATGGCTGCATACTTCATGGTTTGCCATCCCGTCAGCGCTCACAACTAGTGCCAATGCTGGTATGTTCAAACGTTGCGCGCACGACATTGCTGCCGCACCAACGCCTTGCACCAGCACTGGAGGTTCAGCTGCCGGTGCTTTCACCTTTAGCTCGCAGTTCGCGGTGGCCAAACTGCACAGCGGGTCATTCATAAAGCTAAGTCCGGGAGTCACCAACAAGAGTTGCGGTGGGTGCAGCCTTTCAATTATCGCAGCGCCTAAAATCGCGGCTGCACTGTCGTCAAATGCCGGAAGCAATGCCATCAAATAGTTCGCTGGGCCGCGCTCCACTTTTATTCTGAACGTAGACTCCGCAGCAAAATCGGCCGGATCAGCATCCACTTCGTAAAATCCCGGTTGTGTAACCTTTAAACTTCGCGGCTGCCGTTTAGTTGTTATGCAAACGGAGCCCACAGCGGTCCCGCCAAGACCGGCAACGACGGTGTGCAACCGAGGTGCCACGAGCAACAGGGGGCCATCCAGCTTGCCAGCAATGTCGACTTGATGCTCTACATCCACACTGACGTCGGCATCGCTGACGTCGCCGTCGATGGCGTACCGTGGTGGTGCCAGCTCGTTTTTGAAAAACATGTGTGTGGCGTGTTTACAAAGCGCGCTTTACTGGCGCCACAACAAAGCCAGCGCCACTTAGTGCTAGCTATTAAGTATACGCCAATTATTAAGACCAACTAGTATGTGTTAAGACGTAGTATTAAGGCCAACTAGTAACGAGTATGTATTGAGCGGCTTGTTCGTATACTCGCCCGTGTTCGGTGCTTATAGCTTGGTGCTCATATACGCATTTATCGGCATATAAGTATATATCTGTTACCAACAACGCTCTAATTATACCTCCTACTTTATCAATTAACTGCTGGTCATGGCTTCATAGGCCCGGGGCGAGTGCGTTGTCAGCATGGAGGAAACCGCTCAGCGGCTGCAGCAGCACCAGCGCGAGCTCAACCAGGCAATGCTCGAGCTGCAGCAGCTCGAAATGCAGTACCAGGAGTCTCGCATTGTTGAGGAGGAGTTCAACCAGCTGGACGACGATGCGAAAATCTACAAACTTATTGGTCCGGTGCTCGTCCCCCAGGACAAAGTAGAGGCCGACACGAACGTTGCTAAGCGTTTGGAGTTTATTTCCGCCCAGAAAAAGCAAGCTGAGGCGAAAATCGAGCGTTTACAAGAGCAGTTCCAGAAAGAACAGATCCAATTCCGCGAGCAGCAGATCAAGGCGACCGTTGATAAAAAGGTGTAGATTGAGGACCGCCAGCACCATAAAATAAACATTTAGATATGCAACATACTCATATATATGCTTAAATATATGCAATATGCTCATATATATGCAATATGCTCATATATATGCAATATGCTCATATATACGCCTAAATATATGCATGCAACATGCCTATATAGTCTATGTGTGGGTGTTGTTAAAGGAGATTGCCCGGGCCAAAACTGAGCGGCAGTAGCTCCTCGAGCGTGCGTTTGGTTAGCACGCCGTGCGTGTTGTACATATATATAGGCGTGTCTAACCGAGCAAACTCCCTGATGAACTGTCTGCAGATCCCACACGGGCTCACCAGCTCTTCCACATCGCTGGAAACGGCCACTGCCAGAATGGGCATGCGGTCGTGGCCCGCCATGCGCCCGGCAATCAGCGCTGACCGCTCGGCACACACCCCGGCGCCATAACTGGCATTTTCAATGTTGGCACCTTTAACAATGGTACCGTCCGCGTACAATACTGCTGCCCCAACGCGGAATTTTGAGTACGGCGAGTACGACAGGTCTCTCGCTTCTAAACACGCCTGTTCTAGCTGTGCTTCCCAATTAGGTGTCATACCCTTGTGCCTGACTTAGCCTGCATGACTTTACGTGGGGTGGGCTTAAATGGGACCATACACAATACATAAAATTAGATACGATTACGGTGTTTTTTGCGGAGTTCGCGCATATTTGGCGGCTGTTCAATTCCAATTTCTGCCCGTAGCTCATCAGCATCCTTTTCGAGCACCTCTTCCCAGTACACGTTCAACAAACATTTGGCACGCAAACCGTTCGTGATGGCCCACGGTAGGTAAATACTGAACAGCCGCCTTTGTGCCGGTTTCGGCAGCCGAAACGGTTCACTGAAAGCGGCTAAACCGGTCATGGGGATCCGTAAATTGGCAAACTCGAAGGCCTTCACGGCTACCTCGCCTTCCATGACTACGGGAAGACCAGTGATGGCATGGTAGAAATCATGACATTCCCGGTATCTTTGCATCACGTACGCCTCCTCGGGATCATCAACAAACCGAACGGGCAATCTCGTGTCCGGTGACACATGCTCAGTGTCCAGCCATTTCGTGTACTGGAACCCGACCGTATTGGCTGGCAGCTGGCGCAATTTTTCCAAATTCAGCGACTTCGAAGTTATTCTAGGCTGTTCGCGTAACAAACGGCGGCCAACTGGATCGCTGAGCATCTGCTGCTTAAGGCGTCGGGCGAAATACGGCTGAACCGTCATTTCGCCAAAAGTCGCAACCAGATCGGCCCGACGGGGGTTAATGAATGCGGCAATTCCACTTGCTGCAAACAAAAACACCCGCTGAAATCGGTTTAGTGGCACATGGCCCGTGTAGCGCTGCATTTCCCAACCAGTTTGGACAGAGGTTAGGGCTGCATATGGAAACTGGCTCGTTTCGCATTCGGCCGGTCCGTGAAAATGGGCCCGACTAATTCGTTTAGAACGACTTTGTAGGAGGATGGAATTTTAAATTCCAATAGGTCTGCGCGATCCTTTCTAAGTGTCGTGAATTCGCCTTCGTAAAGCTCGGCAATGCCGTTAATGTCCTCAATTGTCTCATTGATGCTGGCCTCCAATTCGCTTATTTCGCGTTTAAGAGACTCAGTGACTGGTTCAATGGCGTTTGACAATGGTTCCGGCTCAATTATGGCCATTATAATTTAGGTATTTGATTCAATGAATGTTTGAATGGAGATGTGGCACTTGTGGTGTTATGAAGCACGTGCTGTTGGACCTAACCCTGTGGGTTCAACAAAGGACAGTTGTACAACAAATACATACGTATTAAACTTTCAATAATGCACCCCCCCTGTTTCATTTGTGTAACGTTTTGTATATAACACCTGGACTTAGTAACATTACAAAAGGAAGCTTACTTCTCATTGACGTTCTTACTGAACTATGGACGCACCAAAGATTGCTGGTCGTAGAGACTCTCAATTCGAGAGCATTGCATGGAAAAATGCATGCCGCGAGAGTCATACTCCAGTATTAACTCCAGGAATGATCTCGAATACTACTTCGCCGGACAAGGCTAAGTACACCCCGGAAGGAATCACGTATGGAGTTCATTGGAATGCCACGAGCTTCCCAGCATGGACGGGGCGCCTGACATCTCAATCAGTGAGCTCTCAGGAAACGCTGGGAGATGTACCTCCTGGATTGGTGCGCAGTCAGCTGAGCCCAGACCATGTTTTGATCAATTCGCCGCAAAGACACAAGAAGCGCGAACCGATTGTTACCACGCACCACATTGCACAGATGACTGACCAAATCAGGTGCGTTTTTGGCTTCCAGTACGATTCTGCTGTTAACGTTTTTGAGTTACTCATGAGCCAGCTCGACTCACGTGCATCCAGGTCCAGCCCAGGAGCCGCTTTGAAGTCCTTGCACGCAGACTACATTTCCGGCACGCAGTCAAATTATCGAAAATGGTATTTGGCAGCTCAAATGGACAGGATTGACTATAGCGAAAGTCGATTCCGCCAGTGCCAACCCTCATATGACTTCAACGACATGACGTTTGATTTTGGCGAAGCAATTGCTGAAAAGAATGACGCATCTCTACAGAGTTCGGAAGTTTGTCAAGAAGTATACAATGAAACAAACGAAGAGGACTTAACCCTTGAGGAGGCTGAGATGATGTGGGAATCTAACTACGAAGCATACTCGAATGAGTACATGCTGGTAGATCTCATAATTTATCTCTTCTGTTGGACTGAGGCCAATCAAGTCAGGTTCATGCCCGAATGCCTAGCGTTTATCTTCAAGTGTTGCCTTGACTACTACAAAAAGCGGTTTGCTGCGTATCCGCAACATAGCCGGACTGTTCAGGACCTACCGCCATGCTTCTTCCTGGAAAATGTCATCACTCCGATCTACGAAACGTATTGTGAATACAACTTCACAACTTCGAAAACTGGGGACTTTATCCGTCGCGAGGGTGACCATAAGGACTTCATTGGATACGATGACATGAACCAGCTGTTTTGGTATCGGAAAGGCATTGAGCGAATCAAAGTTCAGCACCCAGGATTTAATAGGGATCCAGAACGCTCCGAATTCTGTGAGATGCTGCCTTTGGTGCGTCTACCCACAGAAAACTGGCTCCTCGCGTTGAAAGACATTGATTGGAAGCCAGTCTTTGCCAAAACGTACCGAGAATCACGAAGCTGGCTCCACAACGTCACTAACTTCAGCCGCATATGGATACTTCACATATCCATATTCTGGTTCTACACTGCATTCCACACCCCATCGCTGTACACTGCTGACCACACCTATGACAGCCCAGCTAAACCCAAAGATTTCGTTCGATGGACAATTATGAGCCTTGGTGGTGCATTTGGGCCCCTGATCGCACTCCTAGGATTAGTTGGAGAGCTGAGATTCATTCCTCGGAGTTTTGCCGGTGCTCGACCTTTGACTTCGAGGATCATTCTCGTCACTGTGATGCTGGTGGTGCTCGTAGTCCCGGCAATTTGCAATTTGCTGCTGAATGAGTGGACAGCAGAAGATGTAGATGTCATGCCAGCGACAGTAATCTCGGGCGTTTTATTTTCGCTGGCCATACTCAATACCGTCTACTTGTGTTTCCAGCCACTTGACCAGGCATATGGATACCTTAAAAAGGGCAATATGGGAATGTCTTCAGGAGAGCAATCCCGCAAATACTTGGCTAACGAGGTGTTCACTTCAAGCTTTCCCAAAAGGAAAACTAAAGACGAGATTCTCAGCTGGGCGATGTGTATTCTAATTTTCGGTGCGAAGTTTACAGAATCGTACTTCTTCTTGACCCTCAGTGTCCGCGATCCACTGCGCGAGCTCGGATTTATCAACGCTGCGGAGAAGTGTGCTGGCGACAAGTATCTCTTTGGACCGGCACTGTGCAGGGCGTACACGAGTATCATCATTGCTGGCATCATTCTCACTGACTTGGTTCTCTTCATTTTGGATACCTATCTGTGGTACGTTATTATCAACACGGTGATATCGGTATCGGTATCCATCAAGAGTGGAACGTCGATTTGGACCCCATGGCGAAACGTTTACAGCCGATTGTCGCAACGCATCAGTACCAAACTGCTGGTTCTTCGTAATGGCAATAACCACGAGGCCACTAGTCGACAGCGGCGGTACGCACTGAGAATTGTATGGAATTCGATCATCGACAGCATGTATCGCAACCACGTTCTCAGTCGAGACCACGCAATGGAGCTCGTTTATGTCAATGAGACTACTCAAGAGCCACGATTCTTCTCGATAGGTGAAGATGGGAATATCATGGGTACACTCAATGAAAACTCCAACGCGAATCGAAGGCTTTCATTCTTTGCACAAAGTTTAAGCACGCCGATGAAGAGCCCCACCCCAGTGGCAGAAATGCCCTCGTTCACGGTTCTGGTACCTCATTACAAGGAGACAATGATTTTAAAGCTCAGTGATACAATAAAGGCCAAAGCAGACGCTAAAATCACGGTCCTGGAGTACTTACAGCAGCTGTATCCGAACGAATGGGCCAACTTTGTCCAGGAAAAGAAGATGAAGGAGGATTGCGAGGAGTATAGCTTTAAGGATGCCGATTCAGAAGAACACAATGTTGCCACTTCGACCCGCGGTAACAAACGAGGCCACCAAATAGCGCTTGAAAAGCTGGGGTTCTCGTCAGTTGACCCCAACGATACTGAGCCAACGAGATTGTGGTGTTCTGAGCGCACCCAGACATTGTTTCGAACACTGAAGGGCTTCGCAAATTATACGAAAGCTCTGCATGTGTTTTTCCATGCGGAGGATGCTAGTGGTCTTCACAATGGAAACTCTTCTGTTTTTGCGTTTTCATCGTCAACAGGTTCTATCCCTCACACCATGAAAGCGGCAGATGTTGAAACTGAAGTCTTGGAGCTATGCCGACGCAAATTTAGGCTCCTCGTGGCAATGCAGCTGTATAATCAATTTACAGCAGAACAACTGTTGGAAGTGGAAACCATTCTGCGGGTTGTCCCTGAGCTGACGATTTCGTACGTGGAACACAACGAGAAGACGAACGAGTACTTCACATGCATGTTTGATTCGAGCTGCCCACTGCTCGAAGATGGCAGAAGGGCTCCAAAGCTCAGAATCAAGTTGAGCGGGAATCCTATCCTTGGAGACGGAAAATCGGACAATCAAAATGCCGCGCTTCCCTTCTATCGTGGAGAGTACATCCAGCTGGTTGATGCAAATCAAGACAACTATCTGGAAGAATGCCTAAAAATTCGCAACGTTCTTGCCGAATTTGAGTCAGATATCACCCCTCCCAAGCGATACCAGGATGATACAGATTTTGAGGCCACTGCTGACCTGCACCCGCAGTTCTCGATTCTCGATCCAGAAACAACGCCTGTTGCAATTGTAGGTGCGCGGGAGTACATTTTCAGCGAGAACATCGGCATCCTGGGCGATGTGGCTGCAGGTAAAGAGCAAACGTTTGGGACGCTATTTTCGCGCACGTTGGCGAGAGTTGGTGCGAAGCTGCATTATGGCCATCCCGATTTCTTGAATGCTATATTCATGACTACGCGTGGCGGTGTGTCGAAGGCGCAGCGGGGCCTCCATCTCAACGAGGACATATATGCCGGCATGACCGCGATTCTACGGGGTGGCCAGATCAAACACACCGAGTTCTTTCAATGCGGTAAAGGCCGTGACCTTGGGTTCGTATCGATCTTAAACTTCACAGCAAAGATCGGTGCTGGCATGGGCGAGCAGATTCTGAGCCGTGAATACTTCTACTTGGGCACCCAGCTACCCTTTGACCGGTTCGTTACGTTTTACTATGCCCACCCGGGCTTCCACCTCAACAATGCGTTCGTCATGGTTTCACTGGAGATGTTGCTAACGGTTATTCTGTGGATTTCGTCAATTTCGTCTACCAAAGTTGGTCCTCTGAACGACCCCAAAACCTGTGTCCAGAACGGGCACCACGTTTCGGAATGCATAAACATCATGCCTCTGCTCAATTGGATCCAACGCTGTGTAATGTCGATCTTCATCGTGTTCTTTGTGTCACTGTGTCCCCTATTTTTCCAGGAATTGACCGAACGTGGCTTATTGAAGAGCCTGATACGCGCATTGAGACACTTCTGCTCACTATCGATGCTGTTCGAAGTGTTCGTGTGCCGCATTTATGCTCGCAGTTTCTGGGAAGACGTCAAGATCGGCGGTGCGAAGTATTTGGCGACCGGTCGTGGCATGGCCATGTCCCGGATGCCCTTTTACAAGCTTTACAGCTGCTACTACCCCGAGGTCTTGTGTGGACTGCGAAGTGGCGCGTTGCTCCTCTTTGCCTCAGTAACGTTGTGGGATGTATGCTACCTATGGTTCTGGATCACCTCATTCTCGCTGTGTTTCAGTCCGTTCCTGTACAATCCGCACCAGTTTTCGTTTACTGAGTTCTTTGTTGACTACCGGCGACTACTGGTATGGCTGTGGAACAGCACCTCATCCAATGATACGAGCACCACCGTGGGCAAAGACTCGTGGACGCTATTCACGCGTGAAGTTCGCGGCAAGCTCACGGGAGTTAAGCGTAGGCGGAGCATGGCCGACAATACACGCCCGTCGTTGTTCAACGTGTTCGGCCTTAAAGTTGGCGGGGCCGCCCTGTGCTTTGCGAGCGTATGCATTCCCTATGTGTTTATTGGCACGCAGAAAGCTTCGAGATACGAGCAAGGACCGAGCACGACGGTGGTGGGACCGCTCCTCGCAGTGGCGGCAATACCGTACGCGGTGAATGCCGCCGCCAGCTTTGTGCTGATGCTAATTTCCATCGTATTGCATGGAACTGGTGTGCCCAAATTTGCCAACTTCGTGGCAATGGCCGCCCACGTCGTGTCGCTGCTCAGCCTTGTTGTAAGTTCATGGGCTTTATGCGTATTGAACGAATACAACTTTGCTAGGTGGCTACTGGGGGGCATGCTAGTGTGCACAACGCATCATTTGGTAAATACAGTACTGACTATACTGTTTATACGCCGCCAGCGTGACCGGTTCAAATCGAATGACCCATGGTGGACCGGTAATTGGGGCTCGGCTCGACTGGGGATCCGGCTCCCGCTAATCATATTTGAGGAGTTTGTGATTAAACAGATCGAGGGCTTGCAGTTCGCTTACGATTTCCTCGTATGCCATGCTCTACTTGCATTCCAGAGCCCGTTACTGTGCGTGCCGTACATTGACGCGTTGCACTCCATGTTCCTTATGTGGCTGAAACCGGGCCCCAGGAGTGGTGGCCCTCCAGCGGCCCATTCCCAGCAAACATGCCGCATTTACTGCATTGTGTTTTTAGGCACGGTTTCTTCACTCGTGGCGCTGCTCGCACTACCTTGTTACGCACCAGAGGCGTGGTCATCGGCGATAAGTAACGTGGTTGCTCACATGTTCGACATATAAAGAAAAAATAAAGTAAACAATAAATTAAATTAACCCGTATGCAGCACGCCCGACGTCCAAAACAGCAGCGGGCTATGACTCTGTGGCGCGAGGGGCGGGTTGAAAAACACCATGATCCACACCCCCGACAATGTAACGAGCACCGCCGTGAACACTAACACGAGGATGTTATGCAAAACAATTTTCGAATCTGGGGAGCGCAATTTGCGAGAAGCACACGCCTCACCTGGCCCGCCAGGTACAGCATCCGTCTTGCTCTCTTTACCGCTTTCCCCTCCATCCAAGTTGGCACCTGAACTAGCAACGGCACCCAAATTGGCAACGGCACCCAAATTGGCAGTGACACCCAAATTGGTAGCGACACCCAAATTGGCAGCGGATGGAGCCACCGACAAACTGCGGGTGCGGTTATGCCGCGTGTGGGCGATTTCCGCCCTGAGCCGCGCGTTCTCGGCCTTTAAAGCGGCAATCGACGAGGATTTAACCATAGATCGGCCCTCAATCAGCTTGTCTGCCAATTCTTTACGTTCGCGGTCAAGCTGCTCGCGCTCTGCGCGGTCTACGGACTCAGCATCGATTGCAGCACGTTTAATGTCTTCCAACAGTGTAGAAACCGACTGAATTTTCGCCGTGTCCGCGCGCACAGCCCGGATTTCGGCCACCAATCGTTTGGCAGCGAGCTCAAAGCTGACGTGCGCCTTAACGCTATCCTTGATGAGCAGACCTCCGGCGGTCGTGCTGGCATGATTTAATGCTATAGATTCGATGGACCCGCCAAAAATCGCCTCGGAACCGTTGGCATTTATCAATGAACTAGTAGTTTTCACGGCATGCAAGGTTTCCAATGATGGACTGCGTGACAACTGGGGTAGTTTCGGACCACCGTTGGTGATTTTCGTACCATTTGTGCCGCTCATCGTGCCATTTGCGCCATTCATGCTGCCGTTCAAACCACCGTTCATGCCCGTGGTATTGGCATTGCCATTGGGTATACTACAAGAGCCATTCACAGCGCCATTGCTTATACTCTCTAAACCAGCTAGAACTTCGCTGGAGTTTGTGCTGTCAAGCCGCTGCTGGCGCTGTTGCCGCTGGCGCTGTTGCAAACCAACGTGGAGGGGTAACATGCTAACTTTCTCAACTTTCGCGGAGATCTTCTTATACATTTGCTTAGAATCATCGCTGCACACAATGTCGATGCCCAAATCGAGCTGGTCGCCTTTCTTTAACTCGTGCGGCTCGGACTCCGTGTTTTCGGGGCTTAGCCGTTTTTTGTTGATGTACGTGCCGTTGCTGCTCCTCGCGTCGCGTAGCCACACTCTTCCGGATTCCCGATCTGCCCACACCTCGGCATGCTGTCTAGAAAGCACGCGGCTGTCGAAAAACCCGTTGTCGGGGGCGGCCTGGGTCCGGGAGGTGGTTTGCCGGCCAAGCTTCAGAACTTCGGGGGTGAACGGAACGGTTAGGCATTTGCGCTCGAACGTTGCGTTCAGTGGCGCCAGCACTAGCACCACCGCGAACTGCTGGCGCGCAAACCGCCGTTTTGGATCCGCGTCCATATATTTTACGTATGAAGGTAACAACCCTTAACCTGGGACCGCTCACCACCGGCGGCCGCCTAGCAGGTTAAACACACTATTTTTTAGTGGGGGGGCATTAGCGTACACAAAGCATTAAATGAGGTTCTACGTAGGTACATTCGTCTCAAAAACACTTATGAAATGATGCAAGGGGGCTCTGAGGTTAGTGCTGGAGAGATCGGATTAGCTCGGAGGGGACGAATCACGTGATCTTAAACGATCTTGATAAGCGCGCGATCTTCAACCAATTATTCCCTGAACGTCAGGTGGGCGGCGTGGCGTGCTGGTGGGATATGAATCGTACATGTGATGGACATATTACGAAAACTGAAGGCGTGATCTATTAGTATGAGGGGCGGGATTTTTTGTTCATTCCCGAGTTTATACGATGAGGGATTTATGAATGGATTTAAACGATGCTTTCGGGCTTTGCGACGGGTGTGGTCTTAAAGCTTATCAAGTGATGCGAGATGTGGTACCTATATGACTGAACATCGCGGAAGTGACCTAACCCAGCAAGTATTATCAGCGTCAATACCGTGAAAAATTGTTTACTGGAACGCTATCAAGGCCATTGAACACAATTATGAAGAGGCATTAGGGTCAAGCATCTAATTTTATGTAAAAAAAACGCCAAAGCGGCTATGTATATCAGCTCACTATAAATCAAACTAAGGTGGCGGCAATTTATTAAAAAAAATTGAGGGAAGATCCACTTTATTTTGCACATTTTGTCCGATGCCCAAAACAGTTCAGGTAGTATTCGTGTGAAATATCATCAAAAAAAATGTTTATGGTGTTGTAAGTAAGATGCCATTAGTTTCGAGCACCTGCGCTCGAACGGCACCTAATTTATAGTAAAAAATGCCCTCAAAAGCAAAAAGGGGGCAAATAGCAGCACGTGTGGGTGGTACTGACTGAGCGATTAGTTGCTGGAGTGATAGCGTGATGCGGGGCTGTGCCGCATGATGTTTATTTATAGATAGATTGAACTTACTTGATACAACAGGATACGAGTCTTTCACCAGCGTCACCACGGCCTCACGTTTAAAAACTTCAATAATTGTTTCGAGCTAGACACTTAAATAGAAATCATTACACCAATTAATCAAAAACCATGAATATCAAGATATTCATCGCATGCACCCACCAGTTCAGACATCTTTTGGCGTTCAGAAAGCACAGTTTTCTTAAGTTCTTCAACATCGTGCCTCCAACGATCCTCAGCCTTCTTCTCTGCCTTCGCTTCCAGCTTTGCATAGAGATCACGGATCTTCTGTGAGGCCTGCCTTGAGTACTCAATGTGGAGTTCCCTTTTAATCCTACGTATTTCATCATGGTGGCTGCGTCTGGCATTACCAAGTTCCTTTCTTAATTCAGCAGCTTCAAGCTGTTTGGCCCTAAGCTGCTTCTTCAACGCAGTCACTTGCATTTCCAGCGACATTACCTTGAAATCCGTAGAATCTGCCCGAATATTCAGGCCGCCATCAGACAATAATGATGAAGACGAGGACGTATGGCGCGTGGCTTCAACGCTTGGCATGCCGTCACCACTTTCAGCCAGTTCATCAACGGAACTGGTACGTAGAAGATAGCTCTCTTTATAGTTTACCCTGCTATGGCTAGAACTGTCATTATTGACATCAAAATCAGCCAAAACATCAGGATCCAAGTCCAGCTCGGGAACACTGATGTCGGATGGCCGGTGCCTGCTTTTGTAGATTAAACCAGTGCCGTCGCGCTCATCGTCATCTATGTTAGCAGCAGATCTCGAACGCTTGGGGGACGGATCGTCGTACCTCAGGCCATCTCGACTAACCGAGCCGTTTCGATTGTTCGAGCTATCTCGGGAAGTGTCACTCTCAATTGAATCAGCGGATTCCTTGTGTTGCCGTTGGAAATTCTGAATTATCGTTGCTGGAGACCGTTTGGGCATCCTGTCATTAAAAAAAGAGTTCGACCGATGGATGGAACCTAACTGCATGGCATCTTTCGGCGTGTTCGTCGCACTATGTAAGGGTGACACGTCCGTAGGGGAAATAGAACCATTCCCCACGGTTTCTCGATATAGTAAATCGTGCGTGTTATCCCCAATTAGTTTTGAATCACACATTTTTTTTCTGAATCGGTGAGGATCCCGATGGGTTGAAGGTGTTTAAGTTGTACAGAAGTACTCACAGCCTCTCTTTTGAGTATTTGTACGCTTATATTATCATTGACCACCGCTCAGATGCACCAGTGAGTCCAGATGAACTCTTATACTTGCCTTTCAACCTGCTTCCTGCTAAACACCGGGCGATAAATAGGCAGCGGGTGATTTTAGTACAGGGCAAGGGAATTACTCGATAATCGGCGGGACATTTAATGAGCGAAGGGCAAGGGTATTTAAATTGAGCCCAGACAGTACCAATAAAGCATCGTGTCTGTTCGTACATTTATTATTCATGCGAGCATCCCGGCCCTCAGCAGGTGCGGGCATAAATTTCGGCAAATATAATTGCAGTTTGGATATATACCCCGCTAGTTAGGGAGTTTAGAGATTATTTTAGTAGCTGATGAGCATTAGATCTCTATAGTTTATACATCGTTTACAAAGTACGTATTCTGCTAGAATTAACTTTCCTTTTGTGATTTTTTTCGTTTATCTGATTCTCTTTTGGACGATCTGCTCGGCGCCAACCTCTTCGAATTCCTGGCGCGTAATCCACATTTGATGGAAAGTGCCTAAAGACGCGAGAATACTGCCCCCGATCCAGGCACCGTTCCTTCTTTCGACCATATTACCTGAAGCGAACAGCCGCGTTTTCAACATTAAGAACTCCTTTTGCACATCTTGGTTAATCCTTTCCGTGAACCCCTGTGTCAGAGTTGTACCGCCAGTAATCACAATGTTATTCGCCAAATTAGCCCTCACATCCACATCACAGGCCTTTAAACAATCAATAATCATCGCGCTGATCCCGCTTTCGGTCCATTGCGGGAACCCAGGTTGATCCTCTTCCTTCATTTCAACATCCATATCATCTCCCGTAGAATCAGAAAACAAAGTTTCGCCCAATTCATACCGTTCCGTGCTCAGTTCGACCTGTTGACCATCCGGGAACTCGAAAGTTCTTGACTTTGCATTTTTGATCTCGGCATCGCTGATAAGTGGCACATCAGAGACTTGGGCCATTTGTTCTTTGAAAAGATCTACAACGCGGCTTACCTGGTAATCATGGAAACTTGCCGTGATCCCATCGGGCAGCGATTTGCGCACAAAGTCCGGTTTTTCGCCCAATTCAACATGTTTTTTGGATTTAACTTCGTAGCTGGCGACGATTGGCGATTCAACACTGGTCATTAACCTTTGAGCTTGTAAACTTAGGTAGTTCCCTGCTTTACGGCTGCGGCGCGCTGGTTTGTAAAGGCAAAAGCCATCAACCACGGGAGTTACCGAGCACGTTTGAGCGCCGACATCAACGACAATGCCCGTGCCTCGGCCGGCAGAAAACAGGGCCAAAACCGGTGATTTGGCGATGTACATTGCCGGGGCATCGAGCTCTTCAAGGGCGAACTGCATTGTATGCTTTTGTGCCTCCGGTGAGTTCCAGAACGGTTCAGTGATCAAAAGCGGGCTTTCAGTTATAAAATCCACGTTCCTGGCGGGGGAAATACCACTCAACGCGGCTTTCCACAAACCTTTGGCCACGTCCCAGTCTTTAACGACGCTGTCTTGCATGGGGTTCTGGATTTCCGTGTTCGGCCGTACAAGATATGTGTATTCGTCGCCATACAGCGGAGTTCCGTCCCTCAAAGCGTAGTTTGTTGACAATGAAATGCTGGGACCGTCTTCTGCCGACCACCCGGCGCGCGTCCATGCAGAGCCGGGTTCAAGCACCACAGCATTGATTTCGTCTCCGCCGTACACCTGGGAGACCTGGGACATTGTATTTTTTTAGTACCAAAACACCAAGGCCCTCGGAGGTTGGAATGGGAACCGACCGCTCGTGCTTACACAGTCCTACCCAAAGGCATGCCCATAGGTGCCCACCCATAGAGCCCACCATTGAGCCCACCCATACATAGAGTCCACAAACAGAGCTTTCCCACGTACTATCGACATATAATGACCATATATAATGATATAATGCATAAGTCTCTAGAGTGCGCATACATGGTCATCTAATGTTTATCCTTTTACGATGTACATGCTTATAGCTCATTTCATGCCTACAGCTCATAGGTACATACATATAACTTATAGGTACATGCCTACAGCTCATAGGTACATGCGTATAGCTCAGATACACGCATATAGCTCAGATACATGCATATAGCTTATATGTACATGCCTCCAGCTCAGATGTACATGCCTCCAGCTCATATGTACATGCATATAGCTTATACGTGCATACCTATAGCTCATACGTGCATGTTTATAGCTCATATGTACCTTACTGTAGCTCATACTATGCCCGTATACGTTAAGGATCGAATAAATATATGATACACGCTACTTCGTCTCGTTGGCCTCAGAAAGCAACTGCACGGGCAGCTCCCACGTCAGTTTATACTCCGGTTTACTAGTTTCGGAAATTACAAACGTGACCCGCAAAGTATGGGTGAGTTGCTGCCATTCCGTTTTAAAATCCTGGGTCAGCCCCTCACCAACAAGCTTGCTGAAATAGGAGTTCAGGTTGTTCACACCAAGTTCTAAACTGAATTGGTCGTGGTTTAAACTCAGCGGGTGGGCAACTGACAGCGAGTCCTTCCCATAAGTATGCATGACTTCCATGAGATCAGCATTTAGGCTATGCACATGAACTAGCTCAAGACTAAGTAAGTCGACTTCCAGCTCAATTCCAACATGAATTTGGCCCCTATGCTGTCCGTCACTATGCAAAATGCTGTATTGGGGCACCTGGGATTTGAATGACAGTTGGATATCACACTTTGTGCGATCACCCGAAACAAAATCCTTAACGGTGGGTTTCCAGGTATATTCGTTCAATTTTACATCTTCTGAATCTTCCAAAACTTGGTGGGGACAAAATCGGAATGGCTGGGTGAACTGCACCGACAATTGGTCGGCACTGCCCACCACCACGTAACCGACGGATATCTTCACGTACCACGCAACATGGTTGTACATGTACTCAAAACTCGGCGGGTATTTCTTGGTTTTGTTGTCCGGCAACTCAATGGTAAAGGCAAGCACCGCTGTTTGTTGGTTTGAGATGCGCATGTTCACCCAATATGGTTTCAACAGCCGTTTCCCATGCCGATAATGCTCTCTAAACTCCAGCAAAACGGTATGAACCCATTCTTCGCAAAATACTGAGCCCTGAGCAAATTTGACTTCATAAGTGCAGCTGTCGTCACTGCTCAATATAAGCTTCCCGCTAATCACTTCATTGCTAGTCCAGTATTCGCCGGGGGGTTTTTCCAATTCGATAACTCCTTTAAGTGGCATTGCCAACTAAATTGAGCTGATTGAAGCCCCGTTTGCGAAGTTATAACCAGGTTTCACGCCGTTGTTATGGGATTGCTCAATTAGGACGTTGAGCTCGGACCCCAGGGTGGGTCCCTAACCCTTTAGTACACAAACAGTCGAGCATTGTTTAGTTAAATCACCACCGGCTTCTATTCAAGAAATACATTACGAATATATATGTATATTAATCAAAACTACATCGTTCTATTTGCTATAGTCGAGGCCGATATGCAGCGGCGACGACGCACGGTTCGGAACCGTGTTGGTCTCAATAAACCTTGGCAGGCTCAATGTACTCTCCCTTCCCGTAGATTCAATGTAACCTAGCTTAGCACCTTCTGGGTTGCTCAATAGAGATGTCGATGACGCAGATCTCAGGTTTGAGCCCAAAGTGTTGATGGCAGTGGCACTTACCGACCGATGTTGCACACCGCTTTGTACCATGTTTTGGATTCGAGTGTTCAGTAACTTGATTTCGGCGTCTTTACGGTCGCGCATAGCTCTGAGCGCGTATTGCAGGGCCTCGCGTTGCTCCTCAAGCGCCTTGACGCGATCGCCTAGTGGACCGCGTTCTGAAGACTGGTCTAATTGCTGGCGAAGCTTGGCATTTTCTTCCAACAAAATCTTTACCTGAGAGGAAAGCTGTTGATCTTGTTCATACAACTCCTGGGAAACCTCATTACTCTGAATGCGACTAGACAAGTCCCTGTTTTCCTCTTGTTTCTTATTAAAGTCGGCCTCCAATGCATTATAACGGCTTATAAGTGCTTCATACTGCTCAGTGCGAACGGATAGAAGGTGCACTGCTTCTCCATGGCGGTACTTAATCTCTGCCAGCTCTTCATATATTTCAGGACTGAAATTCCGCGCTCTGGCGGCAGACTCAATGGTATGACGTTTCGCACGCTCCAACGACAGCTCTTCAAAGGCCCGCGTGAGTGCCGCGGCGCTATCTGACGCCTCATTGTTCGGCTGTAAACGCTGTTCCCTGCGCACAGACTCGGCAAGCTCAATGGACAACACACGAATGTCATCCTCCATCTCGCGGATCTTTTTGTCAGTACTTTGGCTGCTTGCCTTATTGTCGGCTTGCGTAGGCGAAGTAGCTTCAGGACCAAAATCAAACTCTGTGGCTTCAGTATACTCTCGCTGAAGACCTACCTGAGGAGGAGTAGCTCCGCGCTGATAGTTCTGATGCTTTTCCATATTGAGCGGGCTGTTTTGCATCATTTGTGGCCCACCAGAACTCATCTGAGGCGTTTGCAAAACATTGCCCATCTGTGCTCCACCTGGTGGTCCCTGTGATGGCATCGGCCGTCCTGGCATCATCCCCTGCGGGCCCATAGGGCCCATAGGACCCATGGGCATAGGACCGTATGGACCCGGGCTCTGTCCTGGCCCCGGCCTCCACTGTCCATTGGGACCCATATTCATTGGCGGCATATTACCCATATATGGACCCGGCATTGACTGTGGCGGCATCATCGGTTGTGGACCCGGCATTGGTTGTTGTGGCATCATCTGACTGCTCATAGTGCTTGTTCTTTGGTTCGTTGGATACATGCCGCTATTCATTGAGTTCATGGACATCGTTCTAGAGTCACCACGAACTCCCGGAGGCAGCTGCGGCGGTCCCCCGACTCCTAAATTAGGATACGAGCCCTGTGGAGTCATCGCGGGCGGTATGGGCACCCCCGTGGCAGTACTCAATTGAGCCCTCCGTGACTCGATCATGCGTTGCCGATACTTATCCTGCTGAGTCGCTTTGGCTGATGAATGCGCGTGCGAACTCAACATAGGAATGACCGGCGTGGTGTCGTAGTTCGCCATTGCCGTTAAGGACATCGTCTTTGATCCACTTTGAGGGTCATCTTTCAGGGCCGGGTACCTTTGTCTATCAGTCAGTGTACTAATCTGATCCATGCTGATCTCGCTCGCGGATTTCCCTTCTGTGGCGGAGTGGGGTATTGATGATACCGACGTTGAGGACCGATGCATTTGCTCCATGAATGGCGCCTGGATCGTTCCCGGTGGAGGGAATTGCTGAGATAGTTGGGAATGCCGGGGTTGCTGAGGCTGGTTGTGCAATTCAAAGTTGGATTGAGGCCTTTGCGGCAGTTCATTTGAAGATACCGGCCGGCTGCCATTGGGGACAGCATAAGGACCCGTGCCATGCGATACCGGCGGCGTAGGACCCACTGAATATGGTGCTGTCATTGTTTGGAACTGTGAGGCTTGCGAAGTATTGGCTGATGCGCTGCGGAGCCCCGGCACGACCTCAAACGTTCCTTGTTCTTCGTCTGAATCGTCATTATCGTCATTAACCACACTGCTAATGTTCTTTTTAATCTTTTTAAACAGCCCACTTTTTTTCGCGGCGCGGTTCGGCAGCCCGAAATCGTCGAATTTGCTGCCGTCGGCAGCGGTTTCATACGACAGCACCGAGCTTTTCTTGTGAACGCGTTGGACGTTGAACATATCGGTTTGTGAATGAGTTTATTCAGTTCAAAAGACCCCAAATCTAAAGTGAACCACTGGAAATTTTGAAAGCGGTAGGCACAAATGAAGGGCGTGCCGAAAGAGGTAAAACAAGCGGCAGAATGCGAGCTGAGAGGCGATTTAAGGAGCCCAAACACGAATCCCCGAGTTTATACTACCGAGTCTGGCTGCCCGGTACGTTTTTATATGCTCTTAGACTCGATAAACGCGGTTATAAACGACGCGTCTCGGATCTATCAAATTGGTCATCCTTTGGGAATCTATAGCGGGCCGAATTATAGTACCCTAGCCCATCATGTATGAGAATTTCGGGCGCGTGCCGTGCATATGAACATCTAAAACAGGCAGTTCTCAGCTAAAACAACCTTGAAGATAACGAAAATTGCTCAATGTAAACCGTAGATGAAACCGCATCGAGGTTACTAAATAAAAAGGATAGTTATAATTAAATAAAAGTGTATCGCTAACATGTTGCATATTGTTGCATATTCTTGGCAATTCTGTCACACTGTCTTTCTCTTAAACTTTCATTTAAATACCACTAGCCTTCCACTGATGTGCGGATAAACTTCAACAAGAATTTCAAAGCCTCTATAGCGAACGCCTCCATGTTGCCCACGCGGTCATTGCTTTGCAAGGAAATCTTAGAACTTTGGCATAGCTTAGAACTGCAAATCCCCAAAAACGCAGTGCCACTGCGTTCACCATCGTCTGGTCCGGCCCATCCCGTCTCAGCTAAAGTATAATCGGCGCCAAGCTCCATTCTCAAAGTTCGCGCTAATTTACCAGCCACTTCCACCGATGGCCCTGTATAATTTTGTATATCTTCTTCTGACCAGCCCGACAAGTGTAATCGGGACCGCACAGAGTATGTTGTTGTTCCTCCTAGGAAATACCTCGAGGCTCCAGGAACGGAGACAAGGTAGCTGGCAATAAGCCCGCCACAACAGCTTTCCGAAACAGCAACGGTTTTGTTGTTGGTGACCAGCAGCTCGGCAATCTCCTTAACGAGTTTAAGCGTTTCCTCGGAAATAAACATGAGGGGCGGGCGGGGTGTGTAATCACGCGCGGTACATTCGTCTCATTGGCCATCAAAATTATGGATCACCATTAGTGCATTGCATTTTTAATGATTAAACTAGTAAATGATAAATGAATTGAGTACAATGAAAGATTTTAACGTACTGAATTAGCACCTATACTCTGAGCTGTGCGCGCCTCACCGTGTAACCGTAAACCGTAACCCGGCGACACTTCACAGCGTTATCTTACAGCCTGCAAGCTTACGACCGTTTCCCTATGAAATCGCCGTATTTGTTCGAATTCAAAGCTGGCAGAGTAGAGTTTGATCCTGCCACTGGTGAAGCACGTCCCTTACCGGGCCAGGGGCGTGTGGCGTTAATGCGAAGCAGTGAGGACCCCGAGCTGTTAGGTATGCGATGGCTGCCTCGCGGCAAATGCAGCGCCTCCGCCAGTGAAGAACTGCTGATTGTTCCCGGAGATGTTGAATTTACTAAAGTTCCATACTGTCAAACCGGCCGGGTTGTTGAAATGAAGTTCTTTTCAAGTGGCGAGCGGCATTACTATTGGCTGCAGGACCCCGCAAAGGGCGATTTGCATGAGTTCAGCCCCGAAGACTGGGAGATTTTGGTGCAGGCGAACAAACTGGCCACAACTTTCGGCGACGAGGGCGAAGCAGATGCCGATAGTGATGATATGATGGTAGATGCCCCAGAAAACTAAATAATAGCATTAATTTAAAGGTGTATAGAGATTCTAACTCGCCTCGCTTTGAATGGATTGCAACCTTGAACCAAAGGCAGCGATGTGGTAAACCAGCTATGCATTACGTGCTGGCACACGAAGTGCGAATGGGAGATAAACTATCAGTGCCGAAGCCAGATCATGTGCGGATGCGAGATGAACAATATTACGAGCGAATGGGATAAACTGTCTGAAGTGCAAAGACGATCAAATGCGAATAGATGTATATTAGGTACGTGTCTGTATATTAAAGGAATAAAAAAATGATGAAAATCGTGAATTCATGTGCATTGTGCAGTGAGATTTCATTTCGACTCGGGCCAGCCGATAATTAATGCACTTTAGGAATGAAGGATCACTGAGCCCATTAATCCATTTCGGGATTTACTCGTGCACATAGATCCTACTGCTTTGGAAGCCGTACTCCACAAAGCGACGCACATTAGACTCGCTTTGGTGTTTACTTCGCGAGCTTTTGCCGTATGATTCGTGGTGGCGTATCAACAAATTCTGGCTGGGACGGTAGCTCTCATCACTAACGACTTCTTCATATGAAGGTGGAGGCTTTGAATATGCCTCGTCGGTGTTCACGGGAGTCATGTTCTCTGTATGCTGGGTTTGACCTTGAAGTTTAAAACTTTCCCGGTGTTTAGCCGGTCTGTTGTCCATAGATCGACTGGACTTCAACGGTGTATGATGGAAGTGCAAGGAAGAAGATATAGCGGTAGACAGCATGGACCGTGATTGATTCTGCTCGATTGTAATAAAGTGGGGTAAATTGAGTTTGAGTCTTACCCCGTTTTATTTATAAAACCACTTAAAGTACACATAAACATTCGGGTTATTCGATGCACGTCTCCTGCGCGCAATGTATGCAGTAGCATATGCATACGAACCTAACCCTCATGCATAGGAAAAACTCAGCTTGCTGGAAGTAAAGACTTTTTTCTACAACGAACTGATAGCGTTCTGACTACTAAAAATGCGTAAATGTGGGTTTTCCGGTGTATACAAAAAGCTTAAATAAAAATGGCTTTAATTCTGGCTAACTGAGTACTGTTACGCCCGCGGGAACTTCGTTCGCCACCTTGTGCTGGGCTTGTGCTAAAATTCCCTTAACACCTCCCTGACTCGAATATGACTGCGGATGCTCCAGCCTTTGAGGCTATGCCCGCTAAAATTAGGTGACTAAGCAAATGTTTATTCATCCACCGACAAAGAGCTATCAGAACCGATAGCATTGTACACTTGAATATTTAGAGGTTGAAAAACGTAGCATTAGATTAATATCATTGATGGCATATTGCTCACGAAGTTACAGAGGAGTTTTACTGCCATTGGGCGCATGCTTTCGCATTTTCAATAGCCGATCACCTGATCCGGCTGCGGAGGGATTCCCGGTTAAAAACATCGATCCGGCCTTGCAAAAAAAATTTTAAAGAGATCAGGTCTTTGAGAGGGATACGATTGCCGTATTACATCGGGCACTACCGTTTAGAAGCATTCTAGCATTAGACAATTAGTTCTGTATTAGCAATCATATGAAATCACGCACGGCACCTCGTGCCTACCAGCCCCACACAATTACCCGCCTTTGCTCATGAGGCTTGGTGTGTGGGCGCAGTTGTAAGTTTAGCGCTTCTATATCCGGACAGTTCTCCGCGAAACATGTGATAGCCATTGCTCACGTGTATCGGAGCAGCAACCCTAAGCTCACGCCGTTCATCTACCCTACTGCACTTCGCATTGACGCACCCTACGCGAAAGATCGAGCCCTTACCCTGTCTGTACTCGAGGACTAACAGTACCACGAAGAGCGGTTATCAACCCCTGGGGTTAATAGTGTGAATGAGATGGGGCCTATACAGTACCGTCAAAGAGCGTACTGAAAGCTTAGGATGCACTCGTGTACACTCTTGGCACGACAACTATCAGCGCGACTAAAATTAAATTCATTAAATAGCTTGTTAACTGAATTGTATTATTTAAAGATGCTTTTTTACCTCGTGTCTCGATGGCCATCGCTCTCAAACTTGATGATGTCTTTGCGAGATCCAGCATTGCTTCATTTTTAGAATTTTATTAAGTGAAATTAAAGTTACATGTGTGAGTTTACGCCGTGGCCGTTGTGGAGTTGGCAGTGACATTTGCAATCGACGCGAAGTAGTTCGCAAAGATGTCCCGGTCTAATTGGTCACTATAGAATCCGAATTTTCCTGTATAATTGTTCTGTGTAAGGAAATGTTTCACCCCGCCATTTAACGCACCGGTATAAACTAGATCTACGACTTCAGTGGAAGCATTAACGTTTTGCCAGGAATAAGACGCAATCGGAATGTCGTACATCCGGTACGGTATGTGGAGAGTGTCGTCACCATCAAGTCCGTAATCATCTAGCGTGACGTAGCCCTGTTCAAGGGCGGTCTGGTTGCGTGGCAAACTAATGTGCGTCGACGTCGCCTTCGGCGGTGCGGGATAGATGCTCTCAGGACTAGTTGTGACCTCTGTGGGGGTGCAGAAGTCACTGCTCTCAGCATCATCAGTATCACGCTTATAGTTTATTTCGGCGGGGCGGTCGTTGAAGTAGTCAATTGTTCGGTTAGCCAGTTCCACGGGCACATCGGGAGCATACAGCCAGATATCCGTGAACGGGCTCACAATGTACTTCTGGTCTTCGGTGAAGGGACCCTTCAGTAATGGATAGCGGTAATTCCCCGTGGCCTGAACAACCACACGTGGTAAATGATCGCGCGAAACGTTGCTTTTGAGGAGCGGGTACACCTTCTCACCAGCAAACTTAAACAAGCTAGCTTCAGACATGAATGGAGCCCACTGTATTTGATAGTTGCGATCAATTTGCCCATACACCCGCGTTAGCGACAAATTCCTTCGCAAGTTCTCAATCTCCTCCGAAACTGCGGCCCCTCGAGCCGTTGTGAAGTTGCTCAAGGGCTGACCCGAGTGGTACGCAAGGTTGAAAGGATTGAAGTCGATATACCGCCGGTTGAAAACAACGGTGGAGTTCGCTGTTTGATTCTTCCGTTTAGAACCAATTTCCGTCGGGTCAGTGTACCCAGATTCCCACCGGTTTGGTTTGGGTGTAAAGCTGTTCTTAAAAGTAACACTGGCCCATCCAATTGTTTCCAAGAAGCGCCCACTTTCCAGTGCCACGGCATTGTCATCCAAAACACGGAAATCACGGAAGTGGCTGTGCCCACCTAGGCCCTGGATCGGAACTGTTGAGTTATAGTGACGAATCCCGGCAACGGCTGCATCCAATTCGTCGAAATCGCGAACTGGAACATGGCCAGTGAGCAAAATCAGGTCGTATGTCTCGTTTAACATGGCATACTTGAACCAGTCCTCCTTTACGGCATCCTCGATAAAGGTTACGCGGGTGTGGTTGTCACCATAGGTAAAATCATACAAAAAACTGAAGGCCAGGATCCTGACCTTTTTGTTTTTTGTTTCGAATACACGGTAGTGCTCACCAGCATCCATCCACGTGCCATTAGTAGTATTCAAAAGGTCCACATTGCTGCTGAGGTAGTGATCACCGTACTTGGGTCGCAGCTTAGCAAACTCATCTTCAATCAGCGCATTGCTGTACAATTCGTGGTTCCCAATGGAAACAACGTCGAAGGGGGCCTGGGCAAACACTCCATTAGAGGCTATGCCGTCCAGTTCCGTTGCATCACTCAAGCCATTGCCATCGTGGCGGTCGCCGGTCTCCACAAATAGAATATCGACGCCACGGCGATCGGCTTCGTTTATCATGTGCTCAGTGAACGAAATGTAGTCCCCCCAATCAGCCGAATTTTCATCTTGGGAGTTCAGGTGGCCGGCCAACCAGCCGTGCGTGTCGGTAACATGAACAATGTTGACGTCGCCCCATTGAAGGTCACGAATCGTTGAATTGGACGTTACCGGATAGTAGGTGTCTGGCTGCGATCTTTTCGCCAACATTTTCACACCTTCATTTTGGCGATCTACGTATCTTTTAACCCGTAAGTTGAACCGTCCGTCGCCATCATCGTAGCAACCATGGGCGATAGTGGACGTCGCTAAGAAAAGCAGCTGATAAAGAAGAACCATTTGTGAAGCGTCTTCCTAACTTCACTTGTTTTCTTTATGGAGTTTTGAGATTAAATCTACTTACGACTCGGTATGCACACCAGACCCTAATTTTCGCGTTTAACTTATCTGATTCGGCAAATCTATGCGGGGTAGGTTTCGAATGCACCGGAGATTAGGCCCCTGGTGTATATGCTGGTCCACGTGCTATATAAACCGGTGATCTGAAGTGGACAGCCAGCTAGAACGTGCTATTTCGTGCATGACCGCTGATGAAGCACGTGACATTGTATTACGTGGACGTAGATATTGGCCCCTTAATAGGAAATATCGTGACAGCACTGTTAGTTAGTTAGACTTGGCCTTACAAAAACACTTAGAACCATTACTGCATGCTAGATGCTTAGACGTGATATATGCACACTAAGACAATAACGGTTAAGTCACTAATGGTTAAGTCACTAAACACCGCTTAGCCCGCTCAACATCACCTGACCTCCCCTTCAAGCGGGGAGCCCTAAACGCAGCCTCGTTATGAAGAGCTTCGTACAGTGAACTAAGTAAACTGCCCGTTACAGTATGGAGAAGCGCATCCAAGCCACTCTGGATGCTCAATGGGATGCGCTAGAATCGCGTGACCTAAATATTACCAAGATCAGGCATCAATTAACCGCGCTTCTTGGTGATTTGGCCGACTTGAAACAAGATGAGCTCGAAGGTGTCAATTCGAAAATCACATCTCGTTTAGATTCGTTTAAGAAGTTCGAAAAGGCGGCGCAGGAGCGCAGCACTTTACAAAAGGCGGTACAGGAGTTGAAAGAGAGCGAATTAGGGGTAAAGATTAACGAATTTCATCGCCAAATCGATGCGATTGATGAGGAAATAGCTAAGCTTGTTAAGCAAAAAACCGAGATTGAGCAGGAAAAGAAGGCATTAGAATCTGTGTATGCGAGTCGCAGTGCCAAATATGTAACGGCTTTGGCTGATTTGGACCACAATTTCCCCACCAAAGAGTTAGCAAAATTGCCCGAAAAACGCCAAGAAATAAGTTCACTCGAAGCCAGTCGTGATGAAATTGTCAACGAGCTTGACGCTGCTAATAAGGGCAGCGAGTTATGGCGCTCTGTATGCCGTGAATTAGCCGAGCTGGACAAGCAGTTGAAAGGCTGTAACCAACTGTCGCAAATCTCGTTTACTCTAACCATTTCCGTTAATAAGATCGAGAAGTACCTCGATGTTGCATCACAAGCAGGCTGGTCAGTGCTGATTGTAGCAATTGGCCACGAACTTCAACTTTTGCATGACACCATTAAAGCGGTCCACGAGACTGAAGCAAAGGGTCACTCGTAGTTTCCATTGATCATAATATATATAAATAACAAAGCATTAGGTATTTATCCCCGGATCTTCTTGTAGATCGCCGTCAAATTTGGCGGTACGCCAAGTTTCAAGCTGCCAATCAATCCATAACGGTGTTTAGGTCGCGCAGCGTATATACTGTAGCCTTCCGTATCATCCTTATTATTAGGCTTTTCAGAAGTAGATACTTGCTCAGACTTCGGTGCCTCCGTGGAGTCTTTGCTGGCTTCAATTGATATGGCATCTGGGACGTTGCCAGGTTCTGCCTTTTTCTTCTCTTCCTTAGTGTCAGGCTTGGCCTCTGCATTATCAGATTCTGAAGTTGCCTTAGAATCGGGTACGTTGCTGCCCTGCGAATCATCCTTTTCGTGGCCATCAAGATCAGCCGATTTGTCAATCTGCTGGTCAGATTTCGCGTCCTTCGAGGCCACCTTAGCATCTTCGCCAGATACAGTAACCTTATATGGCGGCCGTTTCGGGGCAGGAACTAGCATATACGGCGCTAGCGGCACCGTGAGCTTCTCACTGTGTAATTGTGGTTGCAATGCAGCATTCGAGTGGCGGAAAAGCTGAGACAGTTGAGTTTTGGCCACCTGCTTTGACTGCTGGGATAGTGTACGGGCCTGGTCCGAGATTTGTGTGTTCCCAGCAATGCCACTTGATGCAGCATTTACATCCTCAACAGCCTTAGCAGCGCGTGCCTTCGCACTTTCCACAATGCTGTGGATACCAGCACGAATTATCCGCCGCTGACGCCGCCTAGTGAACTCATCCTCGATCCACTTAGCCTTTTCCACAGATTCGTGATCACCATATAGTTCGTTTGCTCGCTTCGAAATACGGATGCGAAGATCATTATCCTTATTTTGCATCAAGTTCACTTCACGCCACTTCCGTTTGCGGGCAGCATTCTCTTCGCGAAGCTTCTGCTTGTCGATTTCAGTTGACTTCGGTGCCTTAGCCACGGGCTTTTTGGCAGTTGTAGCCCGCAACCCGCGCTGTTTCGCTTGAGATTTATCACCAAACTCACTGGTAACCGCTTCTGTGCCCACTGTTGAAGGTCCTGCCTCCTTAGCGCTAGTAGGTTCCGGGGAAGCTGTACCCTGCTTTTCCAAATCATCGGTTTGATGCAATTGGCTGGTAAGCGCCTCCGCCAGTGATGTTGACGAGGCTGAGGGTCCCAGAGCACTAAGAAGAGCCTGCTGAATGGCCCTCAAGGTATCCGGATCCGATGCATTAAACTCTGACCGGCTTTCAGGTAAAGAAGCTGTTTGTGAGCGAGTTGAACTAACACGGCTGCGTTTGGGTTTTGATTCCGAAGGCCGTGATGGCGCAATTGAGGCATTTCCAGAGTGGAGAGTCGAGGGTATCGCTGGAGGTTCCGATGGGGTGCTTAACGGAGCCTCCATTGCACCTGATATTGCCGAGCGAAGACTTTCTACCAAACTCTGGTCTTCATAACTTAGTCCCAATGTTTCCAACGAAGCAGTATCGAGTGCTGGCTGGCTAGTACTCGATTGCTCAGTAGCTGGCTCCTTCGCCACCGCTTCAGTTGACTGAGCTATGTGGGGTGCTGTACCAGTGGTAAGCAGGGAATGAAGAACACTTTGAATAGTGCTGACTTCCGGGTCAATAGAAGTTTGACGTATGACATTTTCATCCAGCATATATGAATCTGTAGCCAGATGCTGAGAGAATGTCCGTTTTGAGGGCTGTTCATTCTGGCTAGAGCTAGGCGGTGCTGAAGGTTTGGTGGCAGGTTTCGGTGGTTCATAATGAGGTTTTGGTACCCCTAAAGACACGCTGTCCAACCCAGAAAGATTCTCAAGGTTGTAATGAGAGGTACGGCTAGTGTTGACCCCCATGCTTCTACCAATGCTGTTCAACGTCTCCAAGCTAATGTCCTTCAGGTTGATATCTGCCAAATTCACATTCGCTAAGTTCAAGGGCCCACCAGAAGATGTGCCTAATAGTGATGCTAAAAGTGCATCTGTGCTAGTTTTCGATTGATCATTAGATGCTGTTGGCAGCGTTTCTTGATGGGGCAATGGCTGGGGCAATGGCTGGGGCAATGAAGCTACTTCTTCGTGAGGCTGCGAATGCAAAGGTTTTTGTAATGCGTGATCGATTTGCTGCAGCAGGTCAGCGCTTTCTTTATCAAGACCAGCGTGATCATGCTGTTCAGTTTGGGGAACTTCGTTATTTGGGCCTAAGAAATCGCCGAGCGAGCCAATTGAGCCCAGAAGATGTGTCAAATCGTTAATATTCATAGCTTCCTCCAATTCATTGTGTTGTGCGGGTTCTTGCACGTCGGTTGCAGCAGGATTGGCCGGTACGTCGTGCGGGGATGAATCCTGATTCAGGGCCGCAGAAAGCTGCATCACAAGCCGCTGCTCCACGCTCATTTCGTGCTCATGATGGGCATCATCGTGAGACGACATTGCGCGTTAGTTCCGGGTGGGGCCGCTGCTTCGCGTGCTTAAACGGGTGGAAATCTAGGTAGGTATTACACAAGCACGATCAGATCGCGATATGAAAATTAAATTACATAAGCACTAAGGCTGATCGGCCAACAGCTTCACGGGCTGTCGTGGGTTCTCCGCGATCAATGCCAAAATATTCGTAATTTTCTCGGCCACATTCCCGCTTTCCGTGCTCTGTTCAGCCTTTAATCTACATTCAACATCCAAGTTATCCAATTGGTCATAAATGCCCTCCTGGGGCAGCAATGACACGAACGAGTTGAGCAATGACAGCATCCGGCTTTTTAATTTAGTGTCTTCAATGGTTTTCGTAACAAACGTATTTGTAAACAGTCTTTCAAAGAGGGACCATCCATTAGCCTCCACGAACTGATCGTAGGCCGGTTGGCAGTGTGCTAAGGCGTATGATAACGCAGCTACCGCCTTCGTTTGAACCTGCAGGTGCTCTGCATCCACAGACTCCAAAATTGTGGGGATGCCATACTTCGTGGTGACCAAATCCATTTGCGACTTGGCGTTATTTTGCACAGCAGCACCGACACAGGACAGTGCCGCTGCTCGAATCTCAACATCTTCGGCTTTGGCAAGGTAGAGAAGTGGCTCCCAAAGTTTACCCATGTTATTGGCATTGTCTAAATTCTCAATATGCTCCTCAAACGCCTCGAGGCAGGCGAGTCTCTCCTCTTTGTCAGTCCCTTCGACAGCAGCCTTAAGTTCCTCCCGCATCAACGCGACATCGTCTGGAGCTCCGAACAGCATAGATAGTTGCTTCGGGTCCGGTTTAGCGTCGGTTTTGCCACTTTGGGCGTCGATTGACCATTTTAGCAGTCCTTCCATTGTTCAATACTTGATGTGCAACTCGCGACGTTATATAGGGTAAGGTGAAAATCTAGAGAGAGAGATCACGTGTACCAAATTCCAAGGAGCCTTCTCGAACATACTGCCCCCACGCATAGATAATGACACTTGGACAGTGACCATTTAGCCATTGATATTTGGTGTTTATGATAATAGAATAATACAAAATATATCTATGTTTGGGCTTCAAATGTCAGGGCGAATACGAGCTCCTTACCACATTTCAGCACGTAGCGCAGCTCTGACACGCCAGCGTACTTACCGACATCAAACGTGAATCCCGGAATTTTGATAGAAGGACTGGTAGACATCTCTAAATATGGGTTCACAAAGTCAAAAGCCCACGTTTCACCAGCTTTGAACGAGAACTTGTCCACTTCTTCCTTTACAAGGTACTTCTTCCACCGTGCCTTAGCTTCTGGCTCTACTGTTGGTCCAGTAAATGTGCTGGGATCCGTTGCATCGTCCAATTGTTGCATGTAATTGATGGAGGAAAGAACGTTGCCGTAGATCCAGGGCTTGTCCGCGTACACATCTCCATCTACACCGGGGTCAATGACATATTTAAACGTCGCAAATGCAGCCGAGAAGCCCCAAGGCAATATGTCCCGAATTGGCTTATCCCAGTCATTGCCCCACTTGAATTCATCACCTTTTACGTCCTGTTTGAATGTGACAACGAATTGAACGGAGAATGTATCGTTTTTGTGTATAGCATCCTGGAAATACGCAAGTCCGCCTTCATTCCCAATGGAATCCTCGTCATTTGCGTAGTTTTTGATGCGAACAATCACGTATACGTCGAAATTCTCGGTGGTCAGATGTAATGGCCGAGAGGAATTGACATCCACAGGGACTTTTGGGCCGTCGTATGAGGTTTCACCGGACACTAAAATGCGTCGCACTGTTTTCTTAGATGTGGCCTCCGTCGATTGGGCCTCAGTCGATTTGTTCTCGGGTGATTCATTCTCAGGCGAATCACTCTCCGGCGATTCGCTCTTATCATCCAGTTTCTCCTGATCAGTGAATTCTCTATCAGGAGATTCTTTAGCGATAGACAATTCCTCAGCTTTAGGCAGTGCCTCAGCATTAGGCAATGCAGGCCGTGTTACAGTAGGCAGTGCTTCAGTAGGTGCCTCAATTGACAGTGTTTCAGTGCTAAGGAGATTATCCGCTTCTGACATTTTCTATATTCGTGTTAGATGTAAAAGTATAACTTAGATTCTATCAGTATGTGTGTCTAACGATATGCACCATCATGGCGTGGCTGGGGACGGGGATTTGCGCAACGTGCATCGTTTCCTATATCACGTGACTCTCGTCTCGTGGGGTAGTGCCCATGACTGCCCCACTAAATGGCGAGCGGTGAGGCTAATTCAAAGCTTTGTTCTATCCCCTGTAGGCAGTGTCATGACATTTACAAGTTCCCCACCATCTGAATATCAGCTTTATAAAAACTTCGCGCCAACATTGACATTTTACCTATTTTTCGCCCTTCAATAAGTTGCGTGCTTAACCTGATCCAGATGTGATCAATGCAGGGTCGGAGCACCGCTGCACCCACCCGGCGCCGGAGCCTACCATTTGCCACTGCCCAGCCCTATCCTCCTCCACCGTCTATTATTTTTCAGTTTCTTCCCCACCTTTAAGGCAGTCCGGGCCCCAGCGTTGGGGGTCACCTGACGGCAACTTCACCTAGCAACCTACCTAACACGCACGCATAGCAACGGCCGCGTCAAATCACATGTGCACGCGCAGAGCCGTTAAACCCACGCACACGCAGACCTCCCCCTGCATATATAAACCCGTACGCATTTATAAGTAACTTTGCCCCCCCCCACCAGCTCATAAAAGCAGATCTCCATTAAATCGCACGAAATAAACATGGTTTCCTCGCTCGATCACCTGAAAGCCACCGGCACCGTTGTAGTTACCGATACTGGCGAGTTCGAGCTAATCGGCAAGTACAAGCCGCAGGACGCGACGACGAACCCGTCGCTGATCCTTGCTGCCAGCAAGAAAACCGAGTACTCGAAACTTATTGACGATGCGGTTGCCTCGATCAAACAGAGCGGTTTTTCGGGCAGCAAATTAGAGGGTGCGAATGAGGCCCTCGATGCTTTGCTTGTTGAATTCGGCACAAAAATCCTCGAGATCGTTCCTGGTCGCGTTTCCACCGAGGTGGATGCGCGTCTTTCGTTCGACACTGAAGGTACTGTGAAGAAAGCGTTGAAGATCATTGATCTTTACAAGAAGAAAGGTATTTCTAAGGAGCGCGTGCTCATCAAGATTGCCTCGACTTACGAGGGTATCCAGGCCGCCAAAGAGTTGGAGGCCAAGCACGGCGTGCACGTGAACCTCACCTTGTTGTTCTCGCAGGTCCAGGCCATCGCTGCTGCCGAGGCTCAGGCCACGCTGATCTCTCCTTTCGTTGGCCGTATTCTTGACTGGTACAAGAAGAGCACCGGCAAAGAGTTCAGCGCTCAAGAGGATCCTGGTGTGCAGAGCGTGAAGAACATCTTCAACTACTACAAGAAGTTCGGGTACAAGACGATTGTTATGGGCGCGTCGTTCCGCAACGTTGGTGAAATCACCGAACTGGCCGGCGTTGATTTCCTCACCATCTCGCCAAAGTTGCTGGAAGAGCTGTACTCGTCCGATAAGGATGTGCCCCGCAAGCTCGATGCTGCGGCCGCGAAGTCTTTGGACATCCAGAAGGAGGAGTACCTGGACCACCCTGCCAAGTTCCTGTTCAACTTGAACCAGGACCAGATGGCTGTGGAGAAGCTGAGCGAGGGTATTCGTAACTTTGCTAAGGATACGGACACATTGTTGGCCGAGCTTGAGAGCCGTTTCTAAACGTAGAAATGTATGGTAGATACGTATGTAGTCAATGTCTAACGCCACACTAGCTGTGATGTCAAATTGAACCAATGGCCTGTATAGTAAAGCGCTCTTACTGGTTAGGGCTGCATAAATAGGGCGAGCGGCTAGGGATTCATTATGGAGATCGATCTTGGCAAACCCGGGGACTTCCACGTCCACCTTCGCGATGGCGATATGAAAGAGCTGGTGACACCGTTAGTGCATGCTGGTGGTGTCAGTGTGTGCTTTGTGATGCCAAATTTGGTGCCGCCGATCACGGACCCCAGTCGTGCATTGGAGTACCATGACTCGTTAAAGTCGATTGATTCGCGACCGAAGTACCTGATGTCGTTGTATTTATCTCCCTCTATTACTCCTGAAGTCATCAAACAGGCCAAAAAGCAGGGAATTACTGGTGTTAAAGTTTACCCTGCTGGTGTAACCACAAACAGCGAGCACGGTGTCACCAGTTACGAAGTTTACTACCCAACTTTTGCCGAAATGGAGCGGCAGAACATGGTTTTGAACTTACATGGCGAGTGTGCGCATGGCGACGACATCAACGTGCTCAATGCCGAGGAGAAGTTCTTGCCAACTTTACAGCTTTTACACTCAAAGTTCCCGAATTTACGCATTGTTTTGGAGCATTGCACAACCAAGGCTGCCGTAGAGGCCGTTAAACAGTGTGGGCCGTCAGTCGCAGCAACAATCACCGCGCACCACCTGTTCTTGACCGTGGATTCGTGGGGTGGGAACAGCCTGAATTTCTGTAAACCTGTGGCTAAATTGCCATCCGACCGCAGTGCTTTGATTGAAGCAGCGACTTCGGGTTCGCCGAAATTCTTTTTTGGCAGTGATTCGGCGCCGCATCCGGCCGAGGCGAAGGCTAAAAGTTCTAAGGCCCCGGCTGGTGTTTTCACGCAGAACGCGGCTATTGCCTACGTTGCCGAGGTGTTTGCCAAGGTTGATAAACTCGAAAACTTGAAGAAGTTTGTTACTGACAACGGCAAGCAGTTTTATGGCATTGCAGATGCGGAGTTGGGACCCGGAACGGTCAAGTTGGTTAAACGCGACCACACGGTGCCTGCGACCATTAGCAACGGCAAAGTGGAGGTTGTGCCGTTCTTGGCGGGTGAAACTTTGCACTACGACGTTGAGTGGGTTCAGTGATGTCTAGCGGGGGTCAAATGTACATAGTAAACCGCATAAAGTATTACATACGTACGTGTGTTTTGATGCAGTGGCTCCTGCTCTATGAGCGGTCAATGGTATCCATTTAGCCAGTATGCCTACAGCGATGGGCTGGGGTGGACCGGGCATTGATGGGATCTATCGGTGTAAATGGCTAAGTCGCCTTTACTATAGTGGTCAAATATAAGTACATTTAGGTTGTTAGTGTATATATGTTTGTATCCCTATGTGATGGGCTGGGTATGGCCGATTTAGTACCGGCATATGAGGTTCCACCCGGGTTCGTTATGGTCGAGGCGGGCCTCTACAGTGCCGCAGTGGCCGTTCCTGAGTACTGCTTTCCGTTTCTGCGCAGTTTGCAGTTGCACACGATCGTCATCATCGACCCGGGCACGCCGCATAAATCGTTAGTGGAACTGGCGAATGCCGAGCATATCTCCATAAAGCAAGTCGTGACGCAATCCTGGCGATCAAATTTAGAAGTTGATGAGCAGCACCTTATGTGGATCGCGCTGAGCGAGGCGTTGAAGTACACCCTTGATAAAAGGCACTACCCACTGCTCGTGCTTGGTTCCGATCTCATGCACTCAATTATTCGCCGGTTACAGAACTGGACGACCTCAGCGGTTTTAAATGACTATAATGCGAATTCCGAAGTGTCGGATGGCCGGGGAAATGCGAACGGCTCGAGCTGGTTGGAATTGATGCAAATGTACTATGCCCCACTGGCTAATGCCAAGGAAGTGATCGAGCAGCAATCGAGTAAAAACATGTATGTGCCCGTGATCATTGTAGATGTGCCTCCAAAGCAGTTCCGGCCCGATTGGGTACAGAGGTTCGAAATAGGTTAGTTCATCCTGTAGGCAGGTGAATTAAGTATGCATATGTACGATATGGATAAATATAAATCGATACCCGGATTTTTACGTGCAAACCCGCCCGGAGGGCATTGGCTTCTGCGCCCCGTTTAAAACGCTTATGCGATAGCCTTAACGTTTCGGTCCCCGGCTTTATCTTGCCCTGTCAATGCAGGCCGAGCAAGCTGCACGCAATCCAGCTATCAATTGAACCAGTTAGAATCTCTTAAGCTGGAAATTTGAAACTTTTGTGAAAATGAAGCACCAGGTTAGGTACCCGCCGTACTACTCGCACCACGCACTGTGGCATTCACCCTTTGAGCCCGGCATGACCGAGCAGTTCGTTGATTTGCCCTCTATTTGTGTGCAGGACTCCATTGGCGAGGTACTTCATGATGCTGAAGCCCCGGTGGTAAATGAACTGTCCAATGAGAGGCTGAATGAAGCACCTACAAATGTGCCTACTAAAGCCGAGGAATTCTGGCTGGAAGTGAACGGCGAAGAAGTGCGATTCAGCGCTGATGGTGGCTCCGAATTAACCAGTGTTGAACACCCGGAGTATACTGCGAAAGTCAATTTAAAGAACCAGGTGGTTCAAATACGCAATGGGCCCCGCAGTTTGTGCCAAGTGCGGCTCGGCACGAAGCGGCTGTCGCTACGGAGCCACAGCCATATTGTTGCTGGCGACGTCCACGGCACGCGGATCATTTTGGGCAACAGCTCAGGGAAAGTCTGTGTTGTTGATGCACTGGATCCGGCATTTGAGATGCAATTGGACGGACACGCACTTTACACCTCTGTGTGTAAGTTTTTCCCCTCCGGCAGCGTCGCATTGTCCGCCGGGATGGACTACACCGTGAAACTGTGGGATTTGCAAAGCGGCACGAAAGTTCAGAGCCTCGTGCACCAGAAAGGCGTGGTGGATGACGTTGCGTTTGTAGGTCGGGGCCGTACTTTGCTGTCTTTAAGTCGTGCAGACGAGAGTGTTGCAGTTTGGGAGGTGTCGCGGCCCCTAGTTACTGACTACTATAAAGTACCTAACGCGCAATGCCTCGAATTATGGGAATCCGAGAATGCCTCGGGGGTTATTGAAGAGGAGGTGTGCTGCCGGTATGGATCGGATGGCAAAGCAGCCTTAGTCGGCACTTCAACTTCAACGGTGTCGATTGACCTGCGGTCCCCAACAACCCACACCGTGTTTGAAGAGGGCAGCGATACATTGGCATTAACCACAAACTTACTTATACGGTCGAGCGACAATATAGTTTACGGTCATGATCTCCGCATGCCGCACGACACTCTGTTTACGATCAAACCGCCCACGCGAGAAAATCACGACAACAATGTTTACCAAACTTTAACGACGAGGGACCGACTGTATATTCGCACGGGGTCTACTTCGTTCACGTACTGCTACGAGTCAGGTAACGTCGAGGTTTTAGGCAACGATAACGGGTTACTGGCCGTTTCCAACAACGACGCGTGGTCGCTTGGCAGCGACCTGCGCCAGTTCGCTTAGTTCCTCTTATGGACCCGCCTGAGCTTCTCCATATGGTATTCTTCTCCTCACTTTTCCACCAGTTCACTCCTCTCTTTAGGTGCTGTATTTACGGCATATCTCAGGCTTACGTAGAACTGTTTTTAAGCCATTAACGGCATTCTAGTTTACTTCAGTTATCTTCCTCATCTTTAACCTCATCCTCTTCTTCCTCCGGCTTGCGGTCATAGAATTCGTCAAGAATCTTCGGCGAAATCCGGTTCAGCAGCTCCTTCGGGTAGATCCGCAGCAGATCCCAGCCCAAATCCAAGGTTTCCAACACCGTGCGGTCCTCATAGTGGCCCTGGCTAACAAACCGTCGCTCGAACTTGTCCAAGAACTCGAGCGACAGCTTGTCCTCTGTGCTCAACGCCTCTTCGCCCACGACTGCCTTCATGGCAGCAGCGTCACGGCCAATGGCGTATTTAGCATACAGCTGGTTCGACACCTCGCCATGATCTTTACGAGTCATCCCCTCGCCAATGGCGGCCTTCATCAACCGACTTAAACTGGGCAGCACATTGATTGGTGGATAAACACCGCGAGCATGTAAAGCACGGTCCACGAAAATTTGACCCTCGGTGATATAACCGGTCAAATCCGGGATCGGGTGGTTCATATCGTCGTTCGGCATAGTCAAAATCGGGATCTGCGTGATCGAGCCATTGCGGCCTTCAACCCGCCCTGCACGCTCATACAAAGTAGCCAAATCCGTGTACATCGAACCGGGGTACCCACGCCTACCCGGAACTTCTTCACGCGCGGCACTCACTTCACGCAAGGCATCAGCATACGACGTCATGTCGGTCATAATTGTCAAAACATGGCGCTCTGTTTGGTACGCTAAGTACTCAGAGGTGGTCAATGCCAACCGTGGCGTGATAATACGTTCAATTGTCGGATCATTCGCCAAGTTCAGGAACAGTACTGTGCGGTCCAGCGAGCCATTCTCTTGGAAATCGCGCTGGAAGAATTTGGCAGTTTCCAAGTTCGCGCCCATGGCAGCAAACACAATCGAGAAGTTATCCTCGTGGCCGTCATGGACATCCTTTGTCGGTCGGGCCAAGCTAGCCTGGCGACAGATCTGAGCAGCGATCTCGTTGTGGGGTAAACCACTCGCACTGAAAATGGGGATCTTTTGCCCGCGGGCGATCGAGTTCATGCCATCGATCGTGGAAATCCCCGTAGAGATCATTTCCTCGGGGTACGCGCGGCTGTAAGGATTGATGGGGCTGCCATTGATGTCGAGGAAGTCCTCGGCCATTACCTGCGGTCCTTTGTCAATTGGGGCGCCACTGCCATTGAACACACGACCTAACATATCTTCTGAAACGGGAAGGTGCAAACTCTCACCAGAGAACTCTACAGTCGTCTTTTTAACGTCGATGCCGCTCGTGCCTTCAAACACCTGAACAATCGCACGCTGGCCTTTCACTTCCAGAACTTGGCCGCTGCGGACAGTGCCGTCGGGCAATGTAAGGCTGACAATCTCATTGTAGCGCGGATACTTCACTTTGTCGAGAATGACGAGGGGGCCGTTGATCGCACTGACGGTGTTATAGGTGAGGCGGGGCTCCAACGAGAAGTTCTGGGTGACGGCTTTCTTGTTGAGCTCATAAAGCTCACGGTCGGACATCCGCGCATCGGCTTGGAGGGTGGACGGCATGGGGGGGGGAGGTGATGCTATCGGTTAAGCTATCGGTTAGTGGCCGCTGCTTCGTAATCCACTGCGGCAATTGCTAACGATATGACGCGCCCCATATGCGTACACAGCGTGTGTATATACCAATTGCTTGTATTAGTATATATAGCAATGTAGCACAACAAACTGTTTCGATTTCTATGAAACAAGCCGTTCAAACGGTAATGTCGAAAGCAATCTAGTACCGCCCGCGATGAACCTTATTTGCGGAGCACTTACCCACAGGCTCCAGGGCAAGGGCGGCTGCATATGCTATAATTGAATAAATACTTCCAGTTTAGGCCAAAGCCAATTGCACTATAAATCCTGGCAGGATTCGCTGTAACTGCCTAATTAAATTCATTACGATCCCAAGACTGAGCCGATCGCCTGAATGGAAGCGGCCAGGTGGCCTGCCATTTAATAAGCATGCCCAAAGTACACGCCGAGCAAATTTCACCTGCTTAAGCCCTGCCGACACATCACCCAACTATTTAGTTAACAAAAGTTTTTTTTTAATTGCGGGCAACCGAGCAACTTTTCCACTTAAAAACGCGCGGCCGTTGAATGTGGGCCAAAAAAATATGCATCCTTATAGCCCTTCTGGGGCTGGGCCTCTCGGTGTTAAGCCGTTTCCTGTGGAGTGTTCCGGAAACCAGTAAAGAAATTACAATTACCGAATTAACATACTGGCCCGAGATCCCCAATGCTCCTAAAAACCGTACACAAATTGGTACGGAAAATGCCTGCATATACATGCTCGTTAGAAACATGGAACTCCATGAGGCATTGGAAAGCATTCGCAAGATAGAAGACCGTTTTAATAGAAGGTACCGCTACCCGTGGGTGTTTCTTAACGATGACTGGTTCACCGATGAGTTTAAACTGCTCACGAGTGGTATGGTAAGTGGTGAGGCCCATTACGGCCACATTGATCCTGAAGTATGGAACGTTCCCAGCCACGTAAACAAAACGCATATGGATGAATGCATAGAACAAATGACCAGAGATGATGTGATTTATGGCTCGAGCCGATCGTACCGCAACATGTGCCGGTTCAATTCAGGAAACTTCTTTTGGCACCCATTGATGCTTAAATACGACTGGTACTGGCGCGTCGAACCCGGGATCGACTTGTTTTGTGATCAAAGATACGATCCGTTCAAGTTCATGCGCGAAAACAACAAAGTATATGGGTTCGTGATCACAATTACTGAAGTCAAGGAAACGATCGCTACGTTGTTTAAAACTTTCAAGCAGTTTGTTGATAAAAACGCCGACTTGATTGCTCCCGAAAACGGCATTGGGTTTGCTACTGACCGTACTCCACTGCGGCCCTGGATCAGCCAACAGGAAATGGACACGCAGTTTAATCTAGATGGGTATAATTTGTGCCATTTCTGGTCGAACTTCGAAATTGGTTCTCTCAATTTCTTCCGCAGCGATGCCTACACTGCATACTTCAAGCATCTTGACCAGTCCGGTGGGTTCTACTATGAACGATGGGGTGACGCGCCTGTACATTCATTGGGAGTTCTGGCATTAGCAAACATGTCGCAGATCCATCACTTTAGCGATATTGGGTACTACCACGTTCCATTTTTTAGGTGCCCATACGACGATGCATCCTACGTCAGTGGCCGGTGTTTGTGCCCCGAGGAAATCAAGGACAATGTCGACTTCCAGGACTGGTCGTGCTTGCCAAGGTGGTTTAAACATGCTGGCCGCAACCTGCTGTTCAATATGGATCCCGCTCGCATGCCATTTGAGTAAGTAACATTAATTATAAAAGTACATCATCGATCGCATGCCATACTAACTAAACCTTCGCAATTGGTCGAGCAAAACCTGCAACTCCTCATCGCTTTTCTTGAATTGCAAGCTGGGGATCAGCGTTTTCGCCTCTTCTGAGTCGTCACACAGTAAACTACCGAGCTGGGCGATCTCAAACGGGTGCAAATCCGAGTTTTCCGACGACTTCAGCAGATGCTCGACGGCATTTACTGTTTGTTCGTCCTTAAATCTCGCAAATGTCGACAAATATTCGCGGGTTTTCCGTAAAACCTCGTTGCTGTCGGCAAAGTCCTCTTCCTCCTCTTCGGCCATGGGTTCGTCGGTTCCCGCAGTGTCCTTTCGCCGTTGTGCCAAAGCAGCGTTGATAAGCAGCCTTGTTTCGCTTAAATTCAGGGCGAAAAGGGGCACCTCGCGGCCTTCAGCGTCAAACTGCGGAATCGTGAACTCGGGGCCGAATTCTAATTTTGTAGCATCCTCCTCTTCGTTGGCATGGGCGTTCGGCCTCCTTCGAGCTCGAAAAGCGGAAGCAGACATGTGTGAAGGTCGTCTAAATGAAGGCGGCCTTTTTCCAGCTGCTTAACCGTGTGGCCTGCCTTTATTCAGGGTTGGGGACTGTGCTGGGTGTGCTAGGGAAATGGGAGGTGGTGTGGGCAAGGGCCCAGGGTGGTTTCAATCCCCCTGCCTTAAACGGCCAATGGCACAGTTGGGAGATTTACATAAACGTTTCTCCACGCCATTGGAAGGTTACCTGTTGTTTTTTTTTTTCAGTTGTTTTAAGCCATTTACAAGTATTTTATGCAGCAATGGGCTGGTTCTGGGCATCTAGAGCAGAAGACAGCTCAGACAAGCTAAGGTCGGTTGATCCTCACCCCTCGCGGCTCAATGATAATATTGCCGGCACGTTCTGGGCGCCCCGCAAGGACATTTGGGCGAACAAGCCCGAGCAAGCAGTTACCGACCGCAATGAAACGCAGCATAAACAAGTTTCTAAGTGCCCCGTGGACCATTCGAAATTGAACTGGATGCAAAAGAAACGGACCGGCACTGAATCCATAAGTACTCCAGCATCAGCAGTGCCTCCGGCCGCTTATGTGCCCCATTCAACAAATGATACCCCGAAATGCCCCGTGGACCACACGAAATACGACATGTCGAAATTTGATGCCTCGAAACACCCGAAAATCAATCACCTAAACAACATGCCCAATTTATCTTCTAACAAACTACCGGGCCAGAAACTGGACTTACCAACGGACCGCATGGTCTCGTCGATTCCTAGAGGTGAGAAATCCGGTGATGGGTTCTGGGAGTACCCGTCACCGCAGCAGATGCTGACGGCAATGGTCCGTAAAAGCGGCCCGGATGGAATTGAAGAAGATGCGGTGGAGAGTATGGTTGATGTGCACAACTTTTTGAATGAGGGCGTTTGGGAAGAAGTATTGCAGTGGGAACGGCCGTATACTTCGCAAAGCTCGGTGACCCCGCGGCTATTGAGGTTCCAGGGCCGGCCTGGGGACATTAGTCCTAAAGCCCGCATGGTGCAGGTACTGGGCTGGCTCTATCCTGCGAAGTTTGGGGTTCCGCCGCCGTTTGACCGCCACGACTGGACCGTGTTGAGGGCCGTTCCGGGTAAGAGTGACGAGTGGCAGCAAGTTCGGTACATTATAGACTTTTACGAGATTCCTGAACTGGATGGCGACATGCCGACGTTTACTGTGGATGTACGGCCTGCGGCAGACTCACTGAGCAATATTTATGACCGTGCAAGGGCTGCTTGGGGGCCCGTTATCAACAAGGCTTTAGGCTGGGACTAACCTAGTGCTGAGCCGTATTTAGACACATATATAGAACATACACATATCTACATAGAGAATTGTATTTATTTGTCCGTACACAAGCGTACACAATTGTACACAATCGTACACTACAGCACACTAAAGTACACTACAGCACACTAAAGCACTACAGCACACTACAGTACACTACAGTACACTACAGTACACTACAGTACACTACAGCACACTACAGTACACTACAGCACACTACAGCACACTACAGTACACTACAGTACACTACAGCACACTAAAGCACTACAGTACACTACAGTACACTACAGTACACTACAGTACACTACAGTACACTAAAGCACTACAGCACACTACAGTACACTACAGCACACTACAGTACACTACAGCACACTACAATACACTACAGCACACTACAGCACACTACAGTACACTACAGCACACTACAGTACACTACAGCACACTACAATACACTACAGCACACTACAGCACACTACAGTACACTACAGCACACTACAGTACACTACAGCACACTAAAGCACTACAGCACACTACAGTACACTACAGCACACTAAAGCACTACAGCACACTACAGTACACTACAGCACACTAAAGCACTACAGCACACTACAGTACACTACAGCACACTAAAGCACTACAGCACACTACAGTACACTACAGCACACTACAGCAATCCCCTTACAGCCATACCTATAGAACCGTACCTATTTTGAACTCTTAGAACATCACACTTTAGCAACGTGAGACAGCCGTTAGCATTATTTAGTTCTTTCCCACGCCGTGTACTCATAAACATACCCGTTCTCCGTTTCCTTGTTGTCCCTAGCCAGCTCAACGTGGCTGCCCACAATTGATGGCAGTAGGCTGGGGTCCAGTTTCTTCCAAATGCTGCGGTCGAGCTTAAAAAACGTGTCGCACTTGATTTCGTTTTTAGGATCCTCGATTAGTGTTAGCAAAATGCGGTCGGCAAACGGCATGCTCGCCTCGTAAACTTGGGCACCACCAATAACAAACACCGGCTTCGAACGGTCCGCCAATGCCAGCGCCTTCTCGACGGACTCCGCAGTCAAAACGTTATCCCCGAAATTCGCTAGCGGGTTGCGCGAAACAACGATGTTCGTGCGGCCTGCCAACGGCCTAAATTTCGGCGGGATCGACTCCCACGTTCGGCGGCCCATCAGCACCGTGCCGCCAGCAGTTACATCTTTAAAGTACTTCATTTCACGTTTAAGGCGCCAAGGCAACGTGCCGCCATGGCCGATCCCCAACGACGGGTTCGTAGCCGCCAAAATTAGCGTTACTGGTTGCAGCCTTGATGTCATACTTCCCTACCCGTGTGGCGCAGTACACATGTATAAAAAAGGGAGAGGTAAATAAACGCACAGTCGCAATATGCAATATATGTATATAATATAACGGGTTGGTATATCTAGTCCAACACCACGTACTTTTTAAGATGATCCGGCACGACATCATACAGCTCCTTAGACTGGAGCCACTCCTTGCTGAACAACCGGTAGGCATAGCGGTGACCGGCATCGGGCAAAACAGTTACAATCGTGTGTCCCGGTCCCAGCTGTCGGGCAACATCAGTTGCAGCCACGACGTTAAGACATGCCGACGTACCCACATAGATTCCTTCTTCGTCCAGCAGTCTAAAGAACATCTGGATCGTGCGGTCGTCAGTAATATGTAAAGCGCCATCCAGCAATTCCACGTCCTGTTTCATGTTGTTGGTTATACGGCCCTGCCCGATTCCTTCGGTGAACGAGCCGTCGCCGAGCGCCTCGACTTTGCCCTCAGTTACATACTTATACAAAACACTTCCTGGGGGGTCCGCCACAAAACTTTTGACCTTCCCATCGCTGATTTCCTTCAGGTACCGCGTGGTGCCGGCCAATGTGCCGCCGGTACCCGTGGCACACGTAAAAGCATCAATCTTACCGTTGGTTTGCGCCCAGATCTCGGGCCCAGTGGTCGCAATGTGGCTTTGGCGGTTCACCAAGTTGTCGAACTGGTTCGTCCAAATGGCATTGTCCATGCTTTCGGCATGCCGCTGGGCCTGGTGGTTGAAATTCATCGGGTTCGCATAGGGCACGACTGGCACAGGATTCACTTGCGCTCCCAGCAGCCTTAAAGTATCGATTTTGTCCTTACTCAGTGCATTCGGCAAATAAAACACGCATTGGTAACCTTTAGAGCGCGCAAGGTGGGCTAAGCCAATGCCGGTGTTGCCGGCTGTACCTTCAACAATCGTGCCTCCGGGACGCAGCTGGCCGCGTTTTTCGGCATCCTCAATAATGAACAGTGCAGATCTATCTTTAACGGAGCCGCCGGGGTTCATGTACTCGGCCTTGGCATAGATGTTGCAGCCGGTTTCCTTGGACAGCTTGTTCAATTTGATGAGCGGCGTGTTGCCAATCGCACCGCGGAAACCATTTTCGGCCACAATGGGCACAAATGGTTTCGAGAATTTCGAGATTTGCCGAACTACGAGGCTGGTATGCATGGTGTGGTTGATAAGTAATGATTCACAAGGTGAAATATTCTATGGCTCGGAGCCTCGGCTACGTGATATATAACTGTGGGTCAGGTGAGCCCTCCTCGGCTAGCAGTTGGGGAGGTGGGGGGTCGAAATGCACATCGCTGACAGTACTTGCGGCGCTAAGTGAGGCGTGCGGCGATCGTTGGGCGCTTTAGTGTCAGTTAGGTACCACATTCAATACGCTTAAAGCTGCATTGACCTCTTGATTTATGATGGAAGTCACTAAAACGTCGGTTGCCGGTGCCCAATGTCGCCTCGTATGGAGTAAAGCACCTTCTACGCTCACCGTTAGTCTGCGGGCAGACAACGATGACGTGATCGATAACCATTTTGGCGTGCTCGTGTATGCCGTGCCACGCAAAGGCAATGACACCGTCGCTACGGTGCTCGTATCGTCTGAAGATCAGTTAGCTGTGGACACAACATCCCAAATTGCAACATTGCTGGCCTCGTTGACTAAACGACCCGTTTATGTTAACTCTACAGTAAGAATGTGCACACCAATGCTGCTGCGTGACATGAAAGATGTCGCGCAGACCGTAGTGGTGTAGTATCTAGCGTATTAGTATGTAACCGGGAATTCATGATCCTCACCTAATTGTGATTCAGATTCACAAATACTGTCTGGTTTTGTTTATGTGTTTACTTCCTCGTGTTTACTTCCTCGTGTTTACACTGGTGCGGCGCACGGATCCCGGGCTTACATCACGTGCCCGTTAGGAAATATAGTATAGGGCTCAGGGCTTATCATCTCGCTGCTGCGAAAATTTCAGTTGGGAGCATGCCCGGGGTACGGGCGCTGCCTCGTTTCACGGGATCCCTTTGAAAGTTCTCTTGAATATCCCATTCAGATTGAGATTATAGCACATAATGGCCACCGAGCTTACCGTCCAGTCTGAGCGCGCTTACCAGAAGCAGCCGCACATCTTCACCGCTTCGAAGTACTCGAAGGCCGGCAAGACCACGAAGCGTTGGTTCAAGGATGTCGGTCTCGGCTTCAAGACCCCCCGCGAGGCGATCACGGGCACTTACATTGACAAGAAGTGCCCCTTCACCGGTCTTGTTTCGATCCGTGGCCGTATTCTGACCGGTACCGTTGTTTCCACGAAGATGCACCGTACGATCATTATCCGTCGTGAGTACCTGCACTACATTCCCAAGTACAACCGTTACGAGAAGCGCCACAAGAACATCGCTGCTCACGTCTCGCCGGCTTTTCGTGTGAACGAGGGTGATATCGTTACCGTTGGCCAGTGCCGTCCCCTCTCGAAGACCGTTCGCTTCAACGTCCTTAGGGTCATCCCGATGACCAGCGCTAAGAAGCAGTTCGTCAAGTTTTAATTTATAGCCAACACTTGTGCAGCAAAATATAAAAAAAAGCCATAGTTTCATTTATACATTGGTGTGTCCTGTTTAACATTTGTCATGTTTTTTTGGTGGGTGGTTTCCATTAGCACATGCCCTTATGCGGGGGGGGGGGGACCGTGCATCGGTTTCAACCAGAAGAGGCGGGCTGCAGCTGTATATGTTAGTTTTGAAATGTGGGTCAATACTGGAATGTTCTAGATAAAGAAAGAAAAAACTGTATTTATTATTAGACCTCAATGTCGTTTGCATCTGGGCGGTTCTCGGACCAGCTTCCAGAAGGTGCTGATAGGCCCATACTTCAATTAGATTTACCCAAATGGCTATATGTTATAATTAATTATGACTTCGGAGCCTATGAGCAAACCGTGTCGTATATGCCGCATCCGCCGCAATATACCATGTGGCGGTTAATTGCTGTGTGTATCGTGGTGGACCCGAGGACATAAGGGCGAGGGCAGGGCAAGCTCGCTGCGTGTATATAAATAAATCGATACACCCCCCCACCAAGTAGCATTTACTGAAATTGTACTGAAAATGACACACAGAGCTCTTATCATTGTTGATCTACAGAATGACTTCTGCGAAGGCGGCAGCCTTGCTGTCAATGGCGGGAAGTCGATGGCCGATCCCATTAACGAGCTGGCCAAAAACGGCAAATTTGACCTTGTGATTGCCACGAAGGATTGGCACCCGAAAGACCACGTTTCGTTTGCTTCGAATCATGCCAATACCAAACCTTTCTCGCCCTTCACGCTCACGAGCAGTGACGGCCACACATTTGACACGACGTTGTGGCCCGACCATTGCATCCAGGGCAGTCACGGGGCCGAACTTGTTGATGAATTGGATATGGCGAAAGTCGATGCAACTGTTTTGAAAGGCACGCAAGCCCCGCATGAATTCTACTCAGCGTTTAAAGACGTGTTTGGCCAAAACCCCACGGAACTTTTGAGTTTGTTGCGCAAGCACAACATCGACGAAGTTGTGGTGTGCGGGCTGGCCTTCGACTTCTGTGTGATGCACACGGCCGTCGACTCGGCACGTGCCGGGTTCAAAACGGCCATTGATATGTCGTGCACGCGAGCCATCAGCGACGAAAGCGCTCAGAAGGCCCGCGAGAAGTTGCTGAAGGAGGGCGTGAAGCTCATTAACGCGAATTGAATATATTCTTTACTTAGGTTTGGATTTTCGAGCAAAGCTGCACATAGTTTTTACTGATTGTACAATGTCATTTTCCATAGCATTGGCCACCTCGTAATGGCGAATGCCCTCGGGAGTTCGGCAGGCCCTGTACAGCCGGGGTTGCTCGTCGCAGGTAAATGTCTGGTCGGTGTGGTTCAGCGTGCATGTATACTGCATAAGTTCTATTAATGGACAATTTTTAGCGAATGCAACACTATTCTGGTTGAGTAAGACCGTGGGTGGAGACATTCTCACTGAACTTCCACTTGCCCACTGCCAGTAAGGCAAGCCCGCTGTCGAACGCTACGACACTCGCCCGCCCACAGCCCGCCACCGGGGGAGATGAGTGCCCTTACCCCACCCTAGTCAGCTCACCCATAAGCAGGAAGCCAGCGACGCACATTTACTGCGGGCGGCGTATCCACAATCATACGCCGTGTACATGAAACTCAATTCGTCAAAATGGTCGAGTGTGGCATCTGTGGGATCCCACAAAGACGCCTTTACTGCGGCGGCTGCGCTTCTCACCTAACTTTGCGTGCCCGCATAAATGTACTTAATGTAACGAACCAATTGACCTCGCTGCAAACAAGCGTGGCCCGCGCCCTTGATGGCGAGCAAATGGACCCCTCTGAAACTGAGTTTGGTGGGCTCACGAGTGGCAACGAGGCCCGCACCGTCGAACTAAATGCACGGATAAATATTTTACAACGTCGATTAGAAAAGATCCGGGCAACGACTTTACAAGTGAAGAAACGTACCAATGAACTGCAAAATCAGTGCCAAGTTCTTAAACAACAAGTTCAGCATACCCAATCTGAAACTGATGCAATTGAGTCTGCTGCTCACAAGCAAGTCGAGAAATATACGCAAACAAGAAGCACCCAGGAGTCTGCACTAGAAAGCGGGTACCAAGACATGCTGCACCTCACTCTGGGCTTACAATCGAAGTGTTGCCAAGACCTCCTTGAGATATTTTCATTAAAAAAGAAACGCAAGAAGGGAGGGTATGAGATCGTGCTGGGGTTCAATGTCATTCCTGAGCTCCAGCAGCTAGGCCACTACTCGGTAACCACAATAAACAGCGGATTGGAGCGAATAGCCGTGTTCATAATGCTTCTGGCTAGCTACTTGGGCATCCGGATCCCGTACGAGATTGTGCTTCCCCAGAAGTCGCAGCCGAAAGTGTTAATTGGCACAGCTAGAGAACCATTGTGGCTGCCGCATTCCGTCAAAACAATGATGCGGTCTTCATCCCGCGAGTTCCATCATTTCTGCATGCTGCTGGCAATGCTGGCGCTCAACGTCTCGCACGTAGCACTAAAGCTCGGTTTGGCCGGCATCAATGATTTGAGCGACATTGCGAAACTGAACCAGGTCGTTGCCCAAATCTATTTACGATTAGAATCCTTGATCAAAACGGGCCACCGCATCAAAATATACTCCGGTACTGTGCAAACCGATGTCGAGTCTTTACAGGACCACCTCATAACGGCAATTGATGTCGAGTTGAATGGCAAGTCAGCAGAATGGAACATAGTCGAGGTTCCTTCACCAGTATAGCATTACGTAGTTTACTGCGGGTAGCATAACCGGGGATCCGGGTGAAGATGTTGACTGGCAAGCCAGCAGAAGGGAACAGAGTGATCCTTTTAAAGAGTATAGCATTAATAGTTTACGTAGGTTACTGAGGGTAGTACATACTAGGAAGAGATGCGTTCAAAGAAGGCGAGAACCCACCATATGACTGCTGGTCCTCTTCAACCTCAGCGTATCGTTGACGGTCATCTCCACCGCTCAGATCGTTATATGTTTCGTTCTCATTGCTGTGGATCACCGTATAATTGCCGTCACCTTCGCTGTGAGGCGAGGTAATGGCATGCATCGAGGGAATGTCAAAGGGTAAAGCAGTATGTTCGCGCAGCATGCTTTCGCCAGTGTAACTTCGAGTGTTCATGGAAAATCTCGTTTGAGAATTACTGCTTAAATCTCCATAGCTTTCTTCTTCATGGAGTGCCCTCAGCGTCTTAGAAACGCCGGGGGGCTTCAAAAACCGGTACCCGGTAAGTCGTACTTCCTCAAGGGATTTGAGGCGCGCCTGTTCATCCGCCTCGACTTTAGCCAGGGCGGAATTGTCCGCATTGCGGCCAACGACGTATACATGGCCATGCTGCCGTTTGGATGTGTCGTTGAGTAGAGTGGATAGGTTCCGTAATACCATGAAATTGTCCGTATGTTTGATTAGCAAAATCTGCTTTCCATACAGCAATTGCTAGGTGTGATAACTATGCGCTGCGGTACTTCAAATGGGTGCCTGCGGATCAGAGAGGTAAACAGGATTGAACTAAGTAAGCCAGTTGAGGGTTAGGGCCATGCGACGCCCTGGGTGGTTTTCAAAGTAAGCACTGCAGTGGCCTCCGCTTCACGGGGTGCGGTGCCAGCGAAGGTCGCCTAAAGAACGTTTAATTAAAAGAATGTTGGGTGAATTGCAAGGCAAGACACCAGTAAAATAAAAAATATCACCTGTTCGCTGGCAAGTCCTGCACGACCCGTTCACGAATACCCTGCTTCTTTCTTCTTAGCTTTAAGGTCAATTGTGGCAGTTCAGTATAGTTTAGCGACTAGGAATACAATTCTAACCGCTGCCGACTCGAATTTTAAAAAGTCAGTGCCAATAAGAAATAAGCGTTCCAGTGTAGATTATATACGGTGCGGGGTGAGGTGCGTTTCCCTGCCTCGCTATGACACCTCACCCAATCTAAAAATAAATTATGTACAACAGCGGTTGGATAACCGCAGGTGTGGTTGCATGCACACCAGGATGGAGAACGACCCTGCATTGGCTCCATCCCCGGCAGCGATAAGCTCGGCTATTTTTAGGCCGACAGCAGCATCGAGGGCACGGGTGGTACGCGCGCCGCAGCTGGCCATTACGAACTACCTAGGCCCCGCATAGACATGCATGCTCAAAATGAACGGCAGCTTGAGATGTAAAGACCAGCTAGTTCATGCCCAACTCTTTAGTTTCCTCTTCAGAGCCGAACAGCCAGTCCCACCGGCCCTTCTTATGAAGCATAGCTAAAACCAGGACTAGGGGAAGGTGGATCACACTGGCCCAAAACAGCAGTCGTGCGTACCGCTTATCGCCCGCTGCCCTGGAGTGCGTCACACCCACCAGCGATCTCTGCTGTTGCCAGAACTTGAACGCCGCATACGCCTGCCACCCATTGATGATGCTGGAGTCCAGTACAAAGTATGGGTCCGTGATCCCGAAGTAGCTGGCGGCAAAACATATAGGAAACATCGCCAACGAGTGCCGTAAAGCAACCCGCGCAGTCAACAATGGGTCCGTCCATGCCGACATCACGTACCCGGCATGCTTGTACTCCTCGGCAATCGAGTAACTAAGGCTCATGAAATGGGGAAACTGCCACGAGTACAGCAATGCCGCCAAAACCCAGGGGCCTGGAGCCACCAAGGATGAACAGGTAGCCCAGCCCATCAGAGGAGGAATTGCACCGACAACTGCACCAACCCAGGTGTTCGAGATGCTTTTTCGCTTTAAAGTCGTGTACGTACCGCCATACAGCACGATATTTGTGAGCCCCAAAACAGCCACTACAGGGTTCGTGCCAATGGCAAGCACGCTGACCCCAGCAGCCCCGGTAACTGCCGCGAACGCATACGCCTGATTGGGGGTTAACCGATTAGACGCTACGGGCCGTTTGCGCGTGCGCGTCATTAACCGGTCATATTCAGGCTCGCGGCCCTGATTGATCGCATTTGCCGAAGCTGAGCACAAGGCCGTGCCGGCAGTTAAATACGCCAAACTGACTACGGATCCGCCCTCAGGAGCAAGTGCGTACGACGACATCGCCGACAGCACGACCAAAGCCGTTAAACGCGGCTTCGCCAGCTCAAGGTAGGCATCACACGTTTTCTTCCAATGCGGTTTCGTGGAAGTGCGGAGCGAGACGGGCTGGCAAGACAGCGGTTTCGCCCATGCTGGTAACTCTTTCTTTACGGGAGGCTCCGCAGCTGCGGAAGAAGTGCGATTTGGTTTGTTGGGTGTGAACGGCGCCAAAGGAGCGGGAGGAACGCTAGTTCTTAGCTCAGCTGGCGGTTGTAACTCGGCAGTATGCTCTGCACGCGACGCAAAACCACGCTGGGAGTATTTCCACGCAGTGCACACGAACCGCTGCCGGATTGCGATCAATGCCATAGCGGGACCACGGGGAGGTGGGTTTTTACTAGGGCGCGTGCACTCCACATTTACGTAGGGTCAGGGCGAAATGGGTGTTCATGTAGGGCTTTTAAAGGCCTCGCCAATGGCTATAGAAACGGCCAATCAATAGCGATAAGATAAGGATGTTTGAATCCACTAATATTGCTACCTGCCAAGTGAGTATCTGCTCGGTTGCTAGGAGCTATGCTGCTGTTGTATAGTCCTGACATGAGCTGGCCATATCGGGTGAGCCCTATTGATGCGGGTCCCGCTCATGCGAGATCGGTCAACGCTACACATACTACAAACATACTGTACACCTGCCTAAACAAATACTACAAACATACTATACGCACATCTAAACAAATACTACAAACATACTATATGCACACCTATACATACATATTCTAAAATACTGTACTATACGCACACCTATCTATGTTCTATAAAGCATACTAAACACATACTAAACATATCTAGAAGAAAGCGTTTTCACCCGTGATGGCACGGCCAAGTATGAGCGCGTGAACATCGCTTTGGCCCTCGTACGTCTGCACCGTTTGCAAGTTATGAGCAATGCGCCCAATATGGTACTCATCCGACGTTGCATTGCCGCCAAACACCTCCATAAGCACACGGGCATTGTCCAACGCACGGTCGCAGTTCTGACGTTTGATCATGCTGATCATTTCCGGGGCACATTTCCCGGCATCCTTGAGCCGGCTAACTTGGAGTGCAGCCAACAGCCCGTAGTTTGCGTCCGTGGCCGCTTGGGCCAATTTCTTTTGCACCAATTGGAACTTTGCCAAAGGTTTGCCGAACTGGTGGCGTTCCAAACTGTAAGATCGCGCCAATTGCAAGGCCTCCTCGAGCGCTCCCATGGTACCCCACGCAATGCCCAAGCGGGCACTGTTCAAACAGGTAAAAGGTCCCTTCAAACCTTCCACAGTACTAAACATGTGCTCCTCTGGAACCTCCACATTGTCCAGCATAATCATGCCGGTCGTACTCGCCCGCAACGAGACTTTGTGGCGAATTTTCGGCGTGGCGATCGACCCCACCTTCGTTTCATTGCGATCCACCAAAAATCCCCGCACTTTGCCCTCCAATTTCGCCCACACAATCAACACATCAGCAATGGGCGCATTCGTAATCCATGTTTTCGAGCCATTCAGCACATACACTCCCGCTTTTGTGGGGTGCTTTTTAGCCACGGTCTCCATTGAGGCCGGATCCGAGCCGTGGTTCGGTTCTGTAAGCCCAAAGCAGCCAACCAACTCTCCAGAGGCCAGTTTAGGCAGGTACTTTTGCTTTAACTCTTCACTACCGAACTCATAAATCGGCAGCATCACGAGCGACGACTGCACGCTTAAAGCAGAACGGTAACCAGAATCCACACGCTCCACTTGCCGAGCAATTAGCCCATAAGAGACGGTGCTGGCACCGGCACATCCGTAGCCGTGGATCGTCGATCCCAATAAACCGACATCGCCGAACTCCCGCATGATATCTTTACTGAACTCCTCGGTGCGGGCGCCTTCAAGAACGCGGGGGTACAAAACCGTGCGCGAGAAGTCTTGGGCAACGTCGCTAATGGCTACTTCGTCTTCAGTTAATTGTGAGTTCAGGTTTAACGCATCTTGCCAGTTGAAATTAACTTTTGCAGCTAAGCTGCGGCACGCGGAAAATTGGCGGCGTTGGATCAGACTCAGCATCACTGGTTTGAGTTGGATGCGTGTGACTCTTTGTGCAGTGTGGGGTAATTTTCAAGCAGTACCTATTTAGTATGTGTGGAGGGTAAGCGCATATGGGTTTAGGGCGCTTTCGGAACCCGAACCCCAATTGGCTACCGATGGACTCTCAGCGCTCGCACATCCACCGCCCGGATCCACGACTGGACGTGCTGTTCCCGGAATGGCGAGCCGAAAAACTACCATTTGACGATATTGTTGCCGGTACTGCCCCCGTGGTCGACGATGATTTGGCCTCACTTGAGCGGCCCATCCTCGCGAATAAGCCGAAGCCGCCCGTTTGGCAGGACACAGATCTTCGCTCGCTCGTATGATATAAATAACTTATTTAATCTATTTATTTCCGCTGTCGCTTGCCATTGCGTGCGTTAGCGTCGCGCGCTTTGCGTTTACGGCCCAACAGCCCCACTTTACCAGCCTTCGCCCGCTCGCCTTCCAGCGCCATTCCGTCGGTTGTTTCACGAGCGGCTTGACGAGCTACTTTTTCCAACCGGTTGGGGTCGCCCTGGCGCGAGCGCGCTGTTTGCTTTTGCGAATACGCTCTTGGCCGCGACTTCTTGTCACCCGCAGCCTTCGCCGAACACCGTGTCACACGCAATGCCCGTCCGCCAAATTGTTTACCATTTTGCAGCAGCGCCACCTGCACTGCCGACGCATCCTCGAATTGCACGTACGCAAACCCCTTGCCGAGATTGTACTTGCGGTCCCGTACAACCCGTAAATTCTCTATGTCGCCGCAATGCTCAAAGTGTTTAAACAGTTCTTCTTCAGCGGCTTCAAATGACAAATTGCCAATAAACACCGCGCGCTTAGCCACATGGGCCCTCGGTTTAGCGGCATTGTCCACCAGCAGATGGTGGCCCTTAAACTCGGTTCTGTTTAGCTTTAGTGCCGATTCTAAACGGGAAACGTCTTTAAAAACGATGTAACTGTTCACAGCGTCGCGCGCAGGGTGCAGTTTGTTTCTGATAGCAGCTATTTTGCGGGGACCGGCCTCGCTCATTGCAATTGACCGGAACCGCACGCTCTGAATTCCTGGTGAGAACAGCTGCTTGAATTCGCGCAACACTTTCCGATCAGTCAAAACAGTGTTGGGAACGTTTTTCACAAACAGTGTGCGCTCCAATTCATCTTTACTTCGGGGCCCTTCTGGTGTGGCACTAGGTTTGTCCTCCGGTTTAGGTGGTGATATTCTCGCCAATTGCTCGCCAATTTCTTTTTTATACGCCTTTTTCATGTACGCGTCTTCAATGGCCTCATCCGGTTCGCTGGCATCAGCTTCTTGGGGGTCACTGGCATCGCTACTTACATGCAATTCTTCATCACTTTCTGCATCGCCAGCGGCCACATTTTCTTTAGATACTTCGTTTTCATCCGATTTGGTCGGAATAAGATCCGCCTGCCTAACTGGCTTTGCAAATAACGGTACGACACTGTCGTCAACCGTGAGGTTCTTGAAAAGGCCCATTAGTGAAAATTCACGCTGCTCGGAAATTTACCCTGCCCCAATACCTTGCCCCATTCACACATGGATCTGTGCAGCCTGTCTCTAAAAGGCGGGCCGGTTTGGCAATTAAGTTTTTAAAATTTAGGCATATTTATACTTCCAATAGAATTGCAATACTATAAGTGCTAACTAGGGGGTACTGCATGTATACTCATGACCGATGTGTGAGCCGCCCCACAAACGTTTTGACGGAAACACCTAACAAACCAAGCTGTACGAGCTAATTGCCAAAAATAAACTAGTTAAACTATTTAGACCTTGGCCATGGCAGCAATGTCGACCGACTGGACGTGGTCCTCGTCCGCCTCAATGCGCTCCTGCAGCTCGTCCATAGAGACCTTGTCGTCCTCAACGACGCAGTTGATCTGGAGCTTGCGGATGCCGAAACCGACCGGCAAGAACTGGCTGCCGCCCCACAACAAGCCGTCCATCTCAATCGCCTTGACGTTAGCGAGCAGCTCGTCCATATCGGTCTCGTCGTCCCAGCCCTTGACATCAAGCGTGACCATCGACTTGGCCGGCGGCTTAGGACCCTTCGCGGCCTTCTTCGCGGCGTATTCCTTAACGCGCTCGGCCTTAATGCGCTCGGCCTCAGCGTCTTCCTCCTCGTCAGAGCCGAAAAGATCGACATCATCGTCTTCTTCTTCAGCCTTAGCCTCGGCAGCAGGAATGTCCTTGTTCGCGGCAACCGTCTTGTACCAACGAGCGATGTTCACGTACTTCTCGGCATCGACCTTGGGGCCGACCTGCTGGGCGACCTTGACGTCAGCATCGCTGACCTCGGTGCCCTCAATGAAGCTGTTCGCGTTCAGAAACTCGTTGAGTTTCTCCAGACCGGCAGCAGTGGAAAGATCGCCAAACGACATTAGTGTATATTCAGGTGGTGAAAAGCAGTGAAAAAAAGTTTCGATGATTAAGCCCCTCAGTCAGCCACGCTACCCACGCTCCACGCTCCCAACACCTCCTACGACCATACTACACGCTGCATACTACACGCTGCATACTACACGCTACACATACTACATGCTACACATATACACGCTATGCACATGCTGCATATACTACACGCTGCACATATAGTACACACAACTACGTATATAGCATATAGTACACGCAACTACGTATATAGCATATAGTACACGCTACACTTATACATGCTACACATACTACACGCTATGCATATATTATACGTTATGCATATACTACACGCTGCATATGTACTACACGCTGCATATGTACTACACGCTGCATATGTACTACACGCTGCATATGTACTACACGCTGCATATGTACTACACGCTGCATATGTACTACACGCTGCATATGTACTACACGCTGCACATGTACTACTCATACTACGCCTGCATCATCCACACCTCTCATAAACTTGTCCCACTCAGAAGGCCATGACATTCCACATTCAAACCACTCAATTGACCGTTTTAAGGCCCCCAAACTTACACGATGTATACGTGATCTACATGAATATGCATTGTATACCATTGATGATAGCATTGCCCACTTTAAGGCCCCAAACTTACACGATGTATACATGATCTACATGAATATGCATTGTATACCATTGATGATAGCATTGCCCACTTTAAGGCCCCAAACTTACACGATGTATACATGATCTACATGAATATGCATTGTATACCATTGATGATAGCATTGCCCACTTTAAGGCCCCAAACTTACACGATGTATACATGATCTACATGAGTATGCATTGTATACCATTGATGATAGCATTGCCCACTTTAAGGCCCCCAAACTTACACGATATATACATGATCTAAGTGAGTAGGCATTGTATGCCATTGATGATGGCATTCCATCACGATTAATGCGCGCTTTACGACCCCCAAACTTGCACGATGTATACCGAGTATGCGTGGTGCCCGCACCACCAGGGCTGGGGTATGGACTCGAGTGACGACGACTACGTTGAAGGTGCTGAGCTTCGTCGTCGCACGCGCCCCCGCCGCGCGAAAAAGGACGGCGGTGCAAACAATGTTAAAGAACATGCCGGGTATAGCTGGGAGGATGAATACCAGCGGAGTTGGGACGTCGTCCAGGAGGATTCCGGCGGCAGTTTGGCCACGGCGATCGCCGGCATGGTTGAGGACACGCGCCGCCGCCGCACCGTCCACGACACGCGCTCGGTGCAGCGCGGCATTATCCGCAACGTCGTGCTCATCCTCGACATGAGCGCTGCAATGGACGACACGGATATGCGGCCCACTAGGCTGGCACATACCTTGCAATTGGCGAGCGATTTCGTCACCGAATTCTTTTCGCAGAACCCGATTTCCCAGCTGGCCATAATTGGTTTGAGGGATGGCTTAGCGAAACTGATTTCAACTTTGGATGGCAACCCGGACACGCACCGGCAACGATTAGAAGAATGCCGTCAGTTCACGGGCAGCGGCGCGCCGTCATTGCAAAACGGGCTCGAATTAGCCCGCGCGTGCCTTATGCATGTTCCCATCCACAACACGCGCGAAGTAGTGGTTGTATACGGCTCGTTGATGAGCAGCGATCCGGGGTCCATAAATACTGTTATAAGCCAGTTAGTAACCGACCGCGTGCGCGTGCGCATCATTGGTTTAGCGGCGCAGGTCGCCGTGTGCCAAAGCATTGCCTCGGCCACGAACGCCGGCGACAAGTCGGCATATGCGGTCGTTTTAAACGAGTCGCATTTCAGGCAGCTGTTTCTCAATTGCACGGTGCCATTGGCAATAACTGCAACAGCAGCACGCTCAAGTTCAGTAGCAGTTCGAATGGGGTTCCCTTCCCGCACGAAATCCACGGCCAATCCGTCACTTTGCAGCTGCCATTCGAAATTGACGACGCAGGGGTTTGTGTGCCCGCAGTGCTTGGCAAAAGTGTGCACATTGCCGATGGCGTGTCCTATTTGTAATTTAACGTTGATTTTATCCACACATCTTGCGCGGAGTTATCATCATTTGTTCCCGTTACGCGCGTTTGTGGCCCAAGAAGAGGAAGGTGGAGAGGGCAAATGCTATGCGTGCTACTCGCCGCTGGACGGCACGCGCTACGTGTGTCCGGAATGCTCGCAACCGTTCTGCCTAACTTGTGACTTGTTTTGCCACGAGAATCTACATAACTGCCCGGGTTGCGAGGCGTTACCTACTTGTACATAAATAAGAAAAAAAAATTAATTATACCCACTGGCCGCCCTTGCGGACCTGAACTATCTTTTTAGGAGGTAAATCCCAGCCACGGCGTCCCGAACCGACAGCAGCGCCGTACCGCGGTACGACCCACGCCTCGCGTTTAGCAGGATCCAGCAGTTTGGGAGCGTAGGCCCCGCCCAATGGTTTCGAGTACGTGAGCAACGGTAGTCCTGCAGCCAAGGAGCTGAGCTGTGTGGGGGTTATAGCTGTTAATGCGCGGATGCGAACTTTGTCGCTGGTTTCGGAAACAGTCAAGTTCGCATACACAACGTAGTCCGGTGCCACTTGCATAACCGTTTGCGGATGTATGTAGACAGGAGGGCCAGGCTGGACGGTCAGGTATGCCTGGCGGCTCACTTGATTGCTCGTGCGCTCAACAGAAGCGGTATCCAGCAACGCTTGGCGCGCCGCGACCTGGTCAATGTATGCAGCCGCGACAATTTGCTTTAAAACGCTGATCTGCACAGCAGTTGGCACGGCTAGCGGGGCATTCAGTTTGCTCGTGAGCGATTCAACCGCATCACTTTTCAAGGTGGTGGCCACTAGGCGCGATAGTTGCGTACGAAGGCTCGCAATCTCGGTCATGGCTTTAGGTCTTAGCCCGAGCTGGTCACACAGCTCCTTTGAGGGAGTCCACGAGTATGCAGCCGCAGCCGACAGCAATTGCAGCACGTCGGCTTGAGCATCAAGTAGTGGGGGCCCACTTTCCGGTTTCGTAGTAGGTAAAATGACGTCCTGAACCGATAAGGCTGCGACCAGTGCCACGACAAGAGGCAAGCAGTCGTGCTGGTTGCCAATTAGCAGCATTTTAGCCTGGCGCGGGTGCAAGGGGAACAAACTCATCTGTTCTCCGAAGGGCGTTATTGCACCTTTAGCGTCGAGCGCGCCCAAGTTCTGTAAAACCCGCTCGCCGGCCTCCAGCGAATGCTGCGGGACAGGCGTGGGGAACGGGAAATTGGCTACTTTCGCAATGCCCATGGCCTTCATCTGCAGCACGAGACCCTCAACGGGCATACGCGCGATCTCCGGTTCGCCAAATAGCGGGAAATCGCGCTCGTACATTGCACTGGAGTACAGCCGGTAGCAGTGACCCGGTTGCGTACGACCCGCGCGTCCGGCACGCTGGTCTGCACTGGCTTGCGAAACCCATTTAATGGCGAACTTCTGGACACCCGAGCGAACATCGTAGATCCGTTGCTTCGCACGGCCACAATCAACAACATAGCGGATCCCGGGGATCGTTAATGAGGTTTCCGCCACGTTCGTGGCCACCACACATAATCGATGGCCCTTAGGAACGCGCTCAAAGACCTTCATTTGGTCCTCGGTGGACAGTAGCGAATAAAGGGGCAGCACATGCAGTTTCTTCTCCTCATGTTTTTCGTTTTTATCCTCATCGTCGATCTCGACGTCACTCTCTTCATCTTCGCCTTCTTTAAAATCGTCATCAATCTCCAAATCCTCATCATTTTGTACTTCCACGGCCTCCTCTTCAAAGGTAGTAGTGGTGGGGTTGATCCGTACACTTTGGCGAACGGGAGTTTCTGGATTCAGTTCGCGGACCGCCCGCAAAATGTCCTCTTTACCGGTGAGAAACACGAGAATGCCGCCCTTCGGCAGCTTATTATGGATTTTCAGCGTCTTTTTCACGGCTTCATCAACGTAGTCTGTGGCAGTACGACGGCTAAAATGATTAGTTACCGGAAACTGCCGCGACTCAACACTGACCACTGGAGGAGCAGCGCTGAACAGCCGCTTATTTTCAGAAAAATCGGCAATCCGCAAGGTTGCACTCATAATTATCAATTTAAGGGGCGGGTTTCCACCTTCCTCGAATTGCTGGCGACGCAAACGCACAACGCGCGACAACAACCCAATTAAAATGTCTGTGTTAACGCTGCGCTCGTGCGCCTCGTCAACTATAATTACAGAGTACCGGGTGAGCAGCAAATCCGAGCTCATTTCCTTGAGCAGCACACCATCGGTCATTAACTTGATTTTTGTATTCACACCGACTTTCGTGTCGAACCGGATCTGGTACCCGACTTCACACGCTCCACACAGCTCGTGACGGATCCGCTGCGCCATTGAAACCGCCGCAACACGCCGGGGCTGCGTCACCCCGATCATTCCGTTTTGAGTGTAGCCGGATTCATACAAAAACTGGGGCACCTGAGTGGTTTTTCCTGAACCGGTGGCACCCGTAAGTACGACGACATCAAAATGGTTGACGGCATCCATTATTTGTTGCTCACTGGCCACTGCCGGGAGTTGTAACCGGGATTCGGTGATGCTGGAGGTACGTTCCACGAGTTTGGGTTCGAGCACAAGCCGTTCAACCCAACCGGGTTGGTGTTCAGCAGCATCCACTTCAGCAACAGCCTGCTCAGACTCGAGCGTGCGGTGTTTATGTGTGTAGTTTTCTGGTTTGGGTGTGGGCACCGACTCGTACCGGTTCGGATCGACGCTGTCTGCCCACTCCATGAATTGCTTACCGCTAGTCTCACCATCACCAGCTTCTCCACCAGCTTCAGCTTCGTCCTCTGATTCATTACTGGACTCGCCAGATTCATCAGATTCAGATCCAGACTCATCAGATTCAGACTCAGATTCAGCATCGCTTTTGGAGCCTGTTCGTTTGAGCAATTCCTCAGCAGCAGGAACACCCAGTCGTTCTCGCCAGCTTACTTTCTTTGCCGGCTGCTTTTGGGGCAGGTTTTGGAACCCAAAGCCATTCTGGCGATGATCAATAAACACCGACTTCACTTCGCTTGTTGTAGGCAATCGGGGTGTGCTGCTGTTTGATTCACTTGCTGCTGCTTCACTTGCTGCTGCTTCACTTGCTGCTGCTTCACTTGCTGCTGCTTCATTTCCCGCTTCAATTTCCGCTGCTTCACTTTCCGCTGCTTCACTTTCCGCTTCACTTCCACTGTCGGTTTCGCTATGGAGATCAGCCAACGACGGTTTAGTCAATTCCATCTCAGAATCGCTTTCCTGCTCACTTTCTTCCTCAATTTCCATCTCGTGCTTCTCAGTGATATGTCCGCGACCCAATTCACCCAGGGAATGCAATGCCGACTTGTCGACCATGGTTTGTGTGCGAGCGAGTTTTTTCAGCAGCTCTTCTTTTTCGTCTTTACGGACCTGACGGTCAATATATTTCTCTAATCGTTTTTTTTTGGCAGCATTGGCCCTCTTAGGCATCTGCATTGCCATTCTCACGCGCTTACGGGCCTCGGATTCGGGTTTTGCAGCCTCGTACAGCTGCTGGGCTCGCTCAGCCTGCTCCTTTGCCGTTTCGGGATCGACACCATTGCGTTCGAATTGCTTTTGGCGCTTTTCTTTTAAGGCATTGCGCTTAGCAACCCCGCTGGCGCGCGCCTTGTCATTGAAACGGGTCCGGTACTTCGCCATGCAGTAGTGAAATTTCAAGGTCAGGGCTTAAGCAGGTGGGAATTTTTTCTCGTTTAGGCAGCCCACCCAAAGTTGGCTACTATCCACGAAGTAGCAGCGAAGTACACAAATTTATTGTCAAAAAATCTAAATAAATGTATTTCTTAGCAGAATTATTCAATTGGCCCTTTAGCTATACTACCACATAGAAACCAGAGGGTTAGGCTGCTTGCCGCTAAGTAGGCAAGGACCGGCCCGGGAATGCTGAAAAATGTCCATTACGGCCCGCACACCTTCAAACCGTGGTGTTCTGGCAGTGGGTACGTTGACAAGGATGCCCGGTCGCTGAAATCTTACCGGTCACGCGAGCCCCGGCCCCTTTGGCAAACATTGCCCGGGAAATCCGACGAACTCGGTGAGTATGAGCTATACATCTGCCCGCACTGTTTACTATACACCTCTATTTCTTCAGATATCAAGCAGCATACCCCACACTGCCGGTTCCGCCACGAAACTCCGGGAATTGCCATGTATGAGGACGATAAGTTCATCATAAACGAGGTGCAAACTGCGGTTGCTGCTGCTGCTGTAGACCCGCTGGCCAAACCACCGCCAATCGCTCCCGATGACGACACGAAGTTTGACAGTATTAAAATGTACCTGCAGTGCCTATCGCTTTTTGGCCACCTTTTCCTTGAAACGAAATCAATCTGTTATTCGGTGGATGCATTTCGGTTTTACACTGCAATTGAGAAAAAAACCGGGTTGGTTGCCGGGTTTTTCTCCAAGGAGATTCACAGCTGGTACAATTATAATTTAGCGTGCATTGTGATATTCCCTCCCTGGCAAAAACACGGGCTGGGCCAACGATTGATATCGTTTTCATACTATTTGTCGAACCAAGCCGGGGTTACTGGCTCCCCAGAACGGCCGCTGAGCATTCACGGCCAGCAGGCGTATGACCGGTACTGGGCTCGGCAAATCGTGCAGTATTGTGCTATGAGGCGAAGCACTAAACGCGTAACATTACACGAGATTTCCCAAGAAACCGGCATTGACGTTGTTGATTTAGCAGCCACGTTAAAAAGCCGCGGGGCTCTTGATGAAACGGGCCGGTCCATCAAACTAGCGAAGCTGCTGCCTCCCAAGTAGTTAATGCACAGTTATATAGAAGCATAGACTAAGAAGGTACATCACTAACCAGTTTGAGCAACCGCGGGACATCGATGCGCGGCCCCGTGTACAGGTTGGGTGCTGGCAAGGCATCTATTAACGCCGCAAACAGCGAGTTCTCCGGGAACAGCTGCTTTACATCCGAGGTAGACTCATCTTTTTCCGCAATGGGCGCGAGCTCCGCCGCAAACAGCGTCTCGGCATCAACACCGAACCGTTGCGTAAACAACTGCACGGAATCTCCATCGAACTGCTTGCTAAACTGGCTTTCGAGTTGTTCCAACGCACGTAGCCCGCCGCCGCCGTTCCGCGCATGTGTCGCCTCAGCAGTAAGCATATGTTCATACAGCGTGCGTAACCCCGGTGCTCGCAACTGCTGAACAGTTTGAGCAAACACCGACCGAGCGTCCACTGCTGAGCCTACGGAAAACAAAAAGTCAATGTATTGCGTGATAAATTCGGCCTGAGCTGTGCCAAACTGTCGAAATGCAGCGGCCCATACTGCCCGCGCCCGGTCATTTGGGACGATTTCTCGTTCTAAATTGGCCGCTACTACATAAATATCCGCTGTAGGTTCAATTGTAGTTACGCACTCGCGCACAATGACGCGCGCCGCATCAATTCCCCGTAACCGGTGCGCAGCGCGCGCCAGCTCGGCCCAGGCCGGTGTCGCGTCCAATTGTGCCGCACTGCGCGCCGCACCTAATCTTTTCAACGCGAGTTCCACTCCATCCCAGTTCCCGCTCAATTCTTCATGCGCAGCTAACCTCAAAGCCAGCAAGTTCGACTCGGGCATCGCCTCGGCGCCCTGCTGCCAAAACGAAGGATTACACTGCATTCCAGCAGCAAACCATAACTGTGGAGCAAACCGTGCACAGTTCGTGGCTCGCCGGCACGCGAATTTCACGCGGTCGGCCAATTCCGCATCGGTTAGCCCCAACGGGTTCGATGCTTCCCATGCAATGTACTTCAGCCATTTCGGGGCCGCCGCCCTAGCTTTCGCAGGACTTTGCAGCGTGATTGAAGTCAAATCTTGAGCAACGGCCGTGTAGTTCTGATAAACTTCGCGGGCACGCATGTACGTCGCACTGCGCTCATCAGTAAACTTCCGCGCCGTTGCTCTGGAAATCCGCGTCTCAAACTGCACATAGCTGTGCCACAATGTCGTGACATTGGCCAATGGCAGCGACACGGCCCGCTTATACGCTTTACGGACTTTGTCACGGCGGAACTGGCTCTCCCAGTCATTGGACACTGGGAGCGACGATAAATAGTCGATGTAGCTCTTCCACAGAGCACCGCTGCTAGGATCCCCACTTACGCACTCGAGTGCGTACTCAAAGGCATCTCCAAGCGCTTCAGGAGTGGTTTCCCGTACGTATGATATGTAAAGTTCGTAAAGTTTGGGATCCACGCTCAGCGGTAAGCAGTGTTTAAAAGCGGCCTTTTTCGATAACAGTTTACCAGCAGTGCCGTCGCGTGGCTCAGCATTAGATTGAGTGCCATCGCTTGCCTGAGTGCCATCGCTTGCCTGAGTGCCATCGCTTGCCTGAGCGCCATCGTGTGGCTCAGTTTGAGCGCCATCGTGTGGCTCAGTTTGAGCGCCATCGTGTGGCTCAGTTTGAGCAGTTGTTTCACTACCGTTTTGAGTTTCATCGTTTAGTTGGTTTGGGACAAGTTGCAGATACTGAATCCACAGTTCCGTGGATGCAGGCCATACTGCGATTGCCTGCAACAGCGTTTCACGTTTAGTTTCCTCCGAGCATGTTTCTAAAGCGTGCTGCCACACCTGCGGGTCGCGGCTCATACTTAGCGAGCACGGGGGTTGGGGCTAATTAGCGATATATGGAGTTGCACGTTTGGTGCCCCATTGGCAGCGTGCCGACGCTGGACCCGGCATGTTTAGCAGCAGTTTGGCTGGCTGAACAAAGCTCCCAAAATGTACAAATCATGTGCAGCAGCAACGTCCATTTATCTCCATCAAAAACCCTGCCGGTGCTGATCGATGAGGGTGTAACAGTTACAGGCCTGCTCGAAATCGCCACGAAGCTCGTGGGTGAAATTCAACATGAGGATGTGGCATTGCTGGCGTATTTACAGCAGCTCAGCGTCATTACTGAATGGGCTCTGTTTGTGCTGGCTGAGAACTACGAACAGGTAACGAGACCCGAAATCAGCAAGAATATCGCGTTTCCCATGCAGTATAATGCAGCACTGTCCTTACAGCATGCTGCACAATCGCATCAACCTGGTGGGGGGCGGTCACGCCGGCAACGGGCCGAACAGGGGTTGTCGAAATTGCACACTAGGGCTTTACAGCAGGACGCCGCAAGGGAAACTGCTAAGGAAATCCCGAAATCCGTAATGAGGCGAGTTACGCAGTTTGCCGAGATCGTTGAAACAGCCAAAGAGTTGCTGCCGGCCGCACCGGTGAGCCGGTTACTGCTGGCGGCGAATTTAGTGCTGCTCACATTACCGCAATTGCCCTTAACGCCTTTGAAATCGCAAATCGAGGAGCAATGGCTGACGGACTTGCGTAATGAAGGGATTGCCCGTAATTTGCGGATTGCAAAGACGGAAGTACCCCAGGAGCGTGCATACAGTTTGTATAACGTGTGTCACGCGTATCTCGCTAAATGTACATAAATAATATATGGTGTTTATAGGAATCTAACGGCCGCGACATCCGCAGATCAATGTGTTGCCCTTCAAGGAACCCGCGGCCATTTACAAGCCATCAGAACGCCAATGCCATGGCCCTCACCACCAGTGCCCAGCACTCCTACAAACCTTCTGGATCTAGGATCCCAAAACTCCACAATACATCGAGTTCCTTCAACGAGTGACTCTCAACACTCTTCCCCCGGGTGGAACTGGATTGTGTGCTGAAGGTGTGTGTACTGCATGCGGGCGTATATGTCTGCCTTTGTGTTAACTGTATAGTTTATAAGTGTAAGTGTGCATGCCTTCATGCCTATGAATGCGTACCTTCCTATGGGCCTTCCTATGGGCCTTCCTATGGGCCTTCCTATGGGCCTTCCTATGGGCCTTCCTATGGGCCTTCCTATGGGCCTTCCTATGGGCCTTCCTATGGGCCTGCATGCATATGGCTAGTTCCGGCGGGGTTGCTGGAGACCGCGATGCACTATATAATACACTACCGTGGCGTCATTCGTGACCATCGCCATTACTATACGTTTTGCATCTACCAATTCAAACACCTCGGCCCACTGCTTAACTGTCCATTTCGCCTCAGTTTGCGTCACCAAAACGTACTCAAAACCGATTTTAGCATCGTCAGGATGCAGTTTTTGGGGAGGAATCCCATAACAAAACTCGTAGGGCCCACGTTTCAGCGTTTGCACCTGCGTCCACAGCTGCTGGTGCACGAGGTTCGTGGCCACAAACGACATGGCATTTGCCCTACCTGGTAGGTAATTATGTATGTAATTCTGTATGCAGTATATATTGATCTATAAGCTATCCATTTAAGCACTGCATTAATGCAAACTTTGGCCTGCCAGCTAATTGGCTCAACCTGGAGGGCGTGGCTGTAAGAGGGTGCAGCGGAAGGTGCCGTTGGGATGCCGGGCCCGCGCGGGTGCCGGGACGGTGACCGGCTGTGGACCTAACCCTTCCCAACGTGCTTAGTGGGCAGCGAACCGCCTACAGTTTTTCACCACCTTGAGCCATGCTGAACCTGAGATATGTGCTTCAACGCCAGCTCCCCCGCTGTGCGAAACCGTTAAGTGCTAAACGCTACGTCAGCACCGACTCATTCGGTGCTACGGCGGTCCCTAGCGATAAACCTGGTGCCACCGAGGACGACATCAAGATCACGCTGCCGGACTGGAGTTTCGCGACTTACGAGCTCGACACGGCTCCTGAATTGGAAGTGCACGTTTCTAAACAGAAATTGAAAGAGATGTACCGGGAAATGAACGTCGTTCGTCGTTTGGAAATGGCCGCTGACGGGTTGTACAAGCAACAGCTTGTTCATGGTTTCTGCCACTTGTCAATTGGCCAGGAGGCTGTCGCTATTGGAATTGAGGAAGCTTCAAGTCCCGAAGATTCGGTGATCACGTCGTACCGGTGCCACGGGTTCGAGTACACGCGCGGTGCTTCAGTAGAGGCAATCTTGGCTGAATTGATGGGCCGCACCACGGGTGTTTCGAAAGGTAAAGGCGGCTCGATGCACATGTACACGCCGACATTTTATGGCGGCAACGGCATTGTCGGTGCACAGGTTCCCCTCGGCTTAGGCCTGGGGTTCGCCCACCATTACAAGGGTGACAAGAACGTGTCGTGGACGTTGTATGGCGACGGTGCCGCGAACCAGGGCCAGGTGTTCGAGTCCTACAACATGGCCAAGTTGTGGAACATGCCCGTGATTTTTTGCTGTGAAAACAACAAGTACGGCATGGGCACGGCTGCGGCAAGGTCGTCAGCGCTTACTGACTTTTATAAACGTGGCCAGTACATCCCTGGTGTGAAGATCAACGCCATGGACGTGCTAGCCGTCTATTCGGGCTCGCTTTTCGCTCGTGAATGGGCTTCAAGCGGGAAGGGACCCATTGTGCTCGAATACGAAACTTATAGGTACGGCGGTCACTCGATGTCGGACCCTGGCACGACGTACCGCACGCGCGAGGAGATCCAGCAGATGCGCTCGCAGCATGACACGATTAAAGGTTTAAAGCAAAGGCTGATTGACTTCGGCGTGGCCACTGAGGATGAGCTGAAGAAGATGGAGAAGGAGGTCCGTGAGGAGGTCAATGAGGCATCGAAGCGGGCACAGGCCGCGCCTGAACCGACTGCAGATGAGGCAACGCTGTTTGCCGACATTTACGCGCCGGGGTCTGAGCCGAAATGGGTCCGGGGCCGCACCTCTGATGAGATTTACTACTACCCGCGTGCTTAGTTTATAGATAGCATTTACATCGCTTATTCAAATATATATGTGTACAGGCATTCAATCTGCATAGGTGGTGATGGCGATTTGCATGCTTTTGTGGAGCAACGCTACATCCGTATACTGCTTAATATAGAATCTTGCGCTATGGCCTTTCCGTCGGTGATCTGCTTATAATGACACTGCATGCTCAATTGCTTCGTGGAAGCAACACTACATACTGCTTAATATAGAATCTTGCGCTATGGCCTTTCCGTCGGTGATCTGCTTATAATGACACTGCATGCTCAATTGCTTCGTGGAAGCAACACTACATACTGCTTAACACAGAATCTTGTGCTATGGCTTTTCCGTCGGTGATACATAATGTGTTCTTAATTGTTAGTGCTGTTCGGTGACCCGCTACGAGTGCAACTTTCCTCATAGCCGTCAAATCCAGGTTCAACACCGGGTCCAAACACGTAATCGATAATTTGTTAAGTCTCCAAGTTGCGAGCTATATCTGTTTCCTGCGAAATTTCGACACGCTGTAGGCACTGTGGTACGTCGTAGGCACTCTGTACACGCTCACGTTGTCTGTAGGTCCTGTGGCACTTATACATGCTGTAGATACACATAGGCACACTGTTAAAGGCACACCGTAGCTTGGCCTATAGCTTGGCACTATCATAGCACTGTTTGATACTTGTGTCGTGACATATATAAGTGAGACTGGAGGTGGAATCACGGTTAGTTTGATGCTTATAGCTTGATTCTAATTAATACAATTGATACTAGATTGATACTAAACTGATACTAGATTGATACTAGATTGATACTAGATTGATACCAGATTGATACTATATTGACACTATTAATACAAAATTGATACTATATTGATACTATATTGATACTATTGATACAAAATTGATACTATATTGCGCGAGATTGCGATATATGTTGACCAATATGCATTGTAGTCGATAGTGGTGAATACGGAGTTGACAGTGATGAGCCCTGGTGGTGATCGGGTGGGTTGAGGTTTAGGGTTAGAGCATGCTCACCGATTTGTACGCGGACTTTGTTACCGTGCTCCGCAGTGCAGCCCTAGGCGCGGCCGTGCTCGACAGCCCGTTACTGCCGCAAAACAGCAGTTCAGTGGCCGTGGCTGATGTGCTGGGCACCCCTGCTGAGGAGAGCATCGCCCTTAAACTCGCGCGCGGCGACTACAACCTTCCCTCCACGCCGCCGCCCGCCAGCGTGCCTTATTCGCAGCTCAACACTTTTGGTCCCCTTTTGTTTTTCCACGATCTGAAACTGGCATTTGGCCGGCTTGTGGGCCAGTACCCGCAAGGAGCACCCGAGTACGACAGCCTCACCCAGCTTTTCAAATTCAGCGTTGATTTGCTGGTTAGGGAGGCCAATCGGCTGGGTTACACGCCGAATGCCCGCAGCCAGCATCCGGACGTGGAATCCGAACACGATGAGCATTTACAGCTGATTTCCGTCGGATTCCAAACGATTAGCACCGAAATCCAGGACTGGAACAGCGAAACCTTTTGGGTGACTGCCGCAAATGGCCCGCTGTTTATGAGCGCTCCAAACAAGGCACCTATTGATCCGCGAGACACTATGGTTGCCGGCAGCGTGCATACCGTAAAACTGCTTCCGTACGTGGCGCGTGCCTCCGAGTCGACTTTGGGCTTTGTTTCCCCACTAAACACGAACTTCCCGCAGCCGGAGGTGCCCCCTACCGATTTGTTGTCACGATTTGTGCACCCGAACTCGCAGGCGATCGTGCCGCCCTTGTGGCTTACTAGCCGCGACGCTTATGGCACTTTCGCTCCGAGCACAGACTCAATTGGTGCAGTGGTGGGCCAACGTGACGCTGAGGCCGTTTGGCAAGAAAAACGACCAGACAGTATTGCCCTGGAAGCGCGAAGAGCCGATGCCGCGAAACTGGCGGCGGCCACTGTCGCTGCCGAGGCCGAAAAAGAGGCCGAAAAGGAGGCCGAAAAAGAGGCGAAGGAAGCTGTCGATGCTGATTCAGGCGACTCGGCTGACTCCGCTGATGTTTCTATGGACAGTACTGATCTGCATACCCCTGAGGAAGTGAAACTGGAGCCTGTTGAGGAATTAACTGGTGCTGATTTGGAGCTGTTGCTGAGGTGGACGCCGTACAGCTTTGTTGATGATGATGAATTGGAAGCTGCTCGCACTGGCACCGAGCGCGAATTGGCGTCGCGGCTGCTGCTTGAGCTGCAGGCAATGCAGCAGCACCGACTTGCTAAGAAAAACAGCGACGAAATTGGCGATGCTGAGCGGCACATTGCACTGAAGGCAGCGAACGTGCTAGCCAGACTGATTGACGGGGCCCAGAGCGAAGATATTCGGTTGCCAATTGACACGCGGCTGCCGGTGCTCATGCGGAATTACGCCGGTTCACTGCCAGTGGCCACCGATCCGTCAGCGCAGGCGCAAGCCCACCAGGGTTATCCTTCACAGAGGCTAGCGTCAATGGCATCTATCCGCAACCGGCAGCGGCTGATTCGGCGCTAATTTTGTTATTTTATTCATGCATCTAATGTTTTCCGTTCCAAGGTATACGCACATGCTTAGGACTGGTGATCCTACATAGGTCATGAGGCCAAAGGTTCTTGAGAACTGTACTGTAGATGTGATTTATGTTAGCTATCCATTGTGAGTTGGATCAATGCGTTGTATGCGTTGAGGAGTGTTAGACATTAAGCGTTCAGCAGGAGCCATTGGATTGATTCTTACTGTTTGTTTTGTGCTTTCTGCACATTGATAGAGATAGGTGCTATACCGATTGTTAGCCGCAAGAAACTCGTCATAAATCGAAAGTATATTCTAATTTTCTTTTGTTGTTGGAGTGGCTGTACCCTTTACGTATATTAAAGTTGTCTAACCATGAAATGCCGCTCGTAGTAATCTATGTAGACGTCCTATATGAGCAGTCGACTATGCTAAAACGCTGTGTCATGTGACTCCTTTGCTCTATATATCAGCTAGGTATACGAGGCTGTAAGTATTCTCCCTGACAAGGATCCAGAATCAGTTCGTACCTCAATGAGTAGCTTTAACTGGCACGTATATCGACCTTCGAGGCTAGCGGAGATCTGGGTGGCATATAATAGCCCATGAGGCTTAACGAAGGCCGCTGATGTACTGTAGGTGTGTTTTGATACTTCTTAGTACCAAATAGTCCTCAGGTAGTCTATGAAGCACCGAATCGTTTAGTCGGGGGTGTTCATTATTTCGAGCAGTATACCCTGTGCGTGTGCCCTCATATGATTTTAATGTGACGTCATTCCGGGACGACCTCGACTTGACTATCTTTTCGAACGGGTGGATTTCCTTAATCTGTTCTATTATGATGGC